>JARKIC010000595.1:0-232682 GCA_029378375.1 Mycena olivaceomarginata
CGGAGACGAAGGCCTGGTGGTGACGACCGCCGAGTCTTTAAGAAGTGGCGGGTGCGGCGGTCTAAGAACGAGTCAGCGGAAGGCTCAAAGATGAAAAAGACAGGGAAGGATAGGCCACAAAAAACAAATCGAGGCAAGCAGCAGAAAAAACAGAGTATGTCGGCGTAAACGAGCGCGAGAGATTACATCCCTTTGCGGAACTTATGGCACGGCCTGTTTTTTTTTTGTTTTTTTGTCAAAATTCTCATTTTGTTCTTGCGGGCTCAATATTGGGTTATATCTCTACAAACTATATGTACAGAATCAGAAATGCGAATCCGGAGGGCATCTCGTCGCCAGATTTGGTTATATTCATGCCTAAAATGAATATAATCCCAGAATATGTGATTCCCCACAGAAATCTCTCACTGTGCAATGAGAGTAGGTTATGGAGGTACTGCTGTTAGGCTCAGGGACACCACAAGAGCTTCATAAGGGCACCTCGAAGCCGAAATTCCTTTCTGGTGCCTCCAGCAGTTCAACAGGATAACTAAATCTATCAGATAATTGACTTACGTTGTTTATGCTCTGGGGCGGTCATAAACGAATTCCGACTTCGAGGTGCCCTCGGGGAATGATCCTCAGTGTATTCTACCTCAGTGTATTCTAGCACTGCTGCGAGCCGCCCGAGACATATCTCGTCGCACGGCAAGTGAATTCTATCGGAGGCCGCGCCCTAAGTTCAGCAAAGAGCTGTAAATCATTTGAAAAAAGATATGATAAGAAGTGAAAAAGCGGCCGAAATGGACGCGCCACCTTTTCACCTTGAATGTGCTCATATGCAGCATTTGGATGTTTAGCAGGTGCACGCTGGCGACGTAGACGGTCATGCGATGGATCTTCCAAAGGAGGTGGGTTCTACGAATCATGATTCTCGATATAGATGAGAACATTTGGGGAATTTTTAGGCCTTTGTCTGTCAAATTTGCTAAAACAGGCCAACTTGTATTGAGGACACTTATACCTCTATTGTTCTCTCCGAGTCGCTCCGGTGACGCCTGCGATCGCTGCTTTCAAGGGAAGGAAAATCTGGGCAGTAGATTTCGTCAATGCATATCTGAAGAGCAAGATGAAGGAGAACGTTTTCATGGCACAACCAGATGAAATGCAGGTTGAGGGGAGCAATGTTCAGATCTGTCAGCGGGACTTCAACCTATATGGCGCGATGCAGGGTGCCAGTAACTGGTGGGAAGAGTTGGTCTCTCATCACATGCGCAGGAAAATTCACCCCCGCACTGTTAGAAAATATATTACAGCTTCGGTGGGGGTTAATTTTTCTACGCGCGGGATGAGCGACGCATTCCCCTTGCCGGATCAACATTCAACGTGCATTCCACTTCTGCGTTGGGAGGAGATACAAAGATACGCACAGCCACACTGTTCAGAAAATACTCTGCAGCGGGCTTCGGCGGGGGGTTAATTTTTCCCAATGAATATCAACTCAATTCAGCTCAACTCAACTAAGTGCACAGTAAAAATCGCTACATAGGTTTGCCAATTCAACTCCACTCAACTAGCACTCGACTAAAGTTCCCAATAAAGTCTGCCAACGCTGCAAAACAAACCAGCCAATCGGTTCGCCACTTAACAGAGGTCTTCCTAAGGCCTTAATAACCCTTACTGAACCACGTGAAATGCTAGTCTGTAGTTAACCGCGCGATCGTGCAGAGGTCGTGCCGTTATTATATAATCGTCGGAGTTTGAATTTATTCCCACGCTCTTTCTGTGTGCGCCGCCATTGCTCTTCGGCTTTCCTGGCCTCCCTCACCCACAACCACTGTCAATGGCACCTCGGTATCACTTGTGCGGTCCCCAAGGACATCAAACAATCCCTACAATTGTCAAGAAGCTGATTCCTTAGTGGAAAAACGGTATCCTCCCCAGCATAATCTGGTTGCGTGTGTCCTGGATGGAGGATATCCTTTGCTGTATGGCCACTGGTGGCGTAAAGTCCGTGCTATTGTTCCGATTTTCATACTCCACGAAATGGCACGGAATCCCCGACTGTATCCGGATCTGCCGACTCGCGCAATCCCCAAGGAATTGTTATTACACCAATGAAGGGCCTTGCTGTCAACATCGTACGATTCTCTCTCACCTGTTGATCTGATTACAAGCTTCTTCAGGTTCTGGAATTGAAGAAACTCGATATTATGGCACTCGCATACTGCCACGAGACCGTCTGAAGCAGATCCGATAATCGAATGTGCTTGATCTTGCCGCCGATCGAGGCATGTATATCGCGATTTCATATTGCGCACTGGCTCATTAAATGCAGCTTCTCCCCGAGAGCTGTTCCAAAACCAGTTCATAGAGTGTGTGACTTGATCTTTTATCTTAGCATCTAAAAGACTTCAAAGAGAGGGATCCTGCTGTATTCGATCACCTCGCGGTTGACGTTCAATCGCGTCGAGCCCATCCCCCGAGCAAACAAATGCAACGAGCACTCCAAGCGGGAGGTGCCCAGGGAGGACGGTGCCGCACTAGCTCGACGGCTCGGGTGCGAATTCACAGAAACCTCCGCGAAAACGGCCCAAAATGTGGACCGCGCTGTTACGAGCGTTGTGCGGGCATTGCGGCAAGCGAAGGACACTGCGGTGCTGAATCACGCGAGGCAGAAGAGGAAGAACAACAAAAGTATCATAGGTAAAGAGTTTCGAGGACTGTAATGTGATATCTACACCGACCACTGCACGAAACCCAGTCTTGTATACGTAGAGGTCCTTTAGTGGGAGTCAATGAATGAGCTGAGCTGTCCACCAAGAAATCAAGCTACCCATGGAGTTTAGACTTTAGAAAACAGCGAAAGAAGCAATTAACGGACGCACACGGCTTTGGTCAACAAGGCTAAGCATGCTCATCACAAGAAGGCAATGAACAAGCATTCCCCTATGGTTTTTGGTTCGAAGATCCTTCTCTCCGCGTTTGAGGGATGAAAAAGCAGTGAGAGAAATTCTTCAAGGCTGTCGAAGCCGTAGGTGGTAAGGACATCGTTCATTTTCTGCCAGCACGTGCGCTTTGGGGCTCGCAAGGAGATCTGAGTCGATGCGGACGATGGAGAAGGAGAAACAGGAGTGTCGGATGTGGACGAGGGTCTCGCTGTGAGCCTCAAGAGCGATGATTCGGTCCTCGACGGTCTCCTTTTAGTTTCAACATATTCCAGCGCATTCTTTCCGTTCAACCCCGACCACGGTAAGGACTGATGTCGTATGAGTGATGTCGGAGCCTTAAGTTCATCGAGGATCTGCCATGATCAAGGTAAATGGCTATAGCACATATACTATGAAAAAGTATTTACAGCTTTGGAATCCCAGTCGAGCAACAACTTTACTTTTTGGCTTCAACTTACACCTTCTCAACTCCAACAATTCTACAGTTCACATTTTATTTTGAGGCAACTCTGGGTGGAAGTAACTTTAACCTCATGCAACTTCAACAGATGAAACTTCAACAGGTCACAACCTGGAGCACGAGCATTGCCTCGGGGCGACAACATTGCTATACACAAAAGACAACTTTGGGCGAGTGCAGATTGATCTGGCTACAGCATCAGCCGCACTCATACCATGGGTTTCACGCCAAATGCTCAAGATTTCGCTCGCGACGCAAATTGATGGATTTGATGGCACCGGTGGTGCCGATCCGTTCCCATCAAAAGCCAAACAAGTGACCACGTACCAGTGGATTTTAATAATCTTTTTAGTGGTACCCCCCTGGACTGTACTAAGCTCAAACGACGCGAGAATCGCGGCGTGGTCAGAACCGTGTCCGGGCCGCACTTAACGAGGGAGTCGGCCAGGTACCCCATGGACGCGAAGATAAGATCGATGGTTAACCAGGTGTCGCGTAAACGGTCGACGTACCCGTCTTCACGAGTTACACGAGGTAGTGGGCGGTCATTACTCGCCCGCACAGGCGTTGGCTCTGGTGGACGCCTCGAGGAGCTGACTGGCAGGATTGTGAGAAAGATATTTGGCAGAGCACGATAAGTGGGTAAAACTCTAACTTTATATCTTGAGACACCTGGCCCGTAGGCCAATCAGGGCAGTATTTCCAGTGATACAGGTGACTTGTTCGAAACCAAGATTTTTCGGGCGAAATCTCATTACGTAATTGGATCCAAAACATCACGGCATCCTATTGACTGCGGATTCCCAATGTGAATCCAATGCACCTGGGGCAATAGAGCTGCATTCAAATGGCCACCATTTTGAAAAGCGTGACCTGAGACAATACATATGCATTCAAATGGCTGGCATTTTAGAAAGCGTGAGCACTTAGTCTCTCGCAGCCAGACTTCAATATGCCCTGATCTCGTACCTCGATATATTGTAGGGCAGAAAGGCCGCAGCTGTTCTCGCGAGAACAAAGAACCTTCTCCATTCGGGAAAAACCAAGGCAGAAGCGGTCAAAAAATCTCATTCCGAAGACGCAGAAAGCCCCTCCCCTTTGAGATACCGGGGACCCAAAAGAGATGTATTCAAAGGGTGCATTACATCTCAATATACCATTATGTACCTCATCACAGGCCCCAGACAAGCACCACTTGGCAACCGTAGAGGAAATTCAAGATGAAGAGATAGTACTGCATTTGGCCAATCACACGACGCGCAACGCACACAATCCCCAGCTCTCCATACCAAGTCACGTTCTTCTGCCGGCTTTCTGTGACGGCATGCCATCAAAATTATTGATTTGAACTCCCCCAGGGCGCGCGGGGTCACAGCCAATGTCAAAATTATTGCTTTCAACTCCCCCAGTCATCAACGGCCCAATCGCTGTGGAAGCCTAGCGCACTGTCGTACCTAGACACCTCACGAGAAAGCTTGGCTGACGGGTGGGCAAATCTCTATCAGGGAACGGGAAAATATGGGAAGTGACAAAGTGTGGTTGGAACAGTTGAACTGCATCAAGGAGCTGAATTTAGCGTCGCATGAGCTGGGAAATGGGAGTGAACTCAAGTAGTGCTGTACACCTTTGGCCCCCTGAAACTATTTGTTTCCCAGAGCTCCAGACTGCTACACTGAGGACGCGGAGGGCGGGTATTGTTGAGCAGACTGAAATTTCCGTGAATAGGACCGCAAGATAGATGCCAATCCCGCCCGAGTGACCCGCAAGGAAGTGGAGTTGAATCCTTTTGTTTCAACATTCCTCTGTTTGGTTCAAGAGCGAGTTCGCATTAGACAAGAGGTAGCGGTCATTTTGAACCGCCTGAAGCAGAAGTCCATCTCTCATGAGCGGGGAGTGAATGTGCCGCTTCAGGCCGATCTTGGACGCTTTGACGGCATATTGCCTTTGTGGGGATGCACGGAACCGAATACCATGTACGTGAATCCATGCGGAAGGGGCCGGATAAGTGAACGCCCATAATGACCGGAGACTCATTTAGCGGAAATAACATCACCCTTCTGCGGATGTGCATCGTACAGGGTGGCCCATTTCGGCGAACGTCATCCTAGAAAAAATGGTATGTGAACGACAAAGCTCCTCATCTGATTCGCCGGTCCAGCATTGCGCCAGGGATTCGGAAGAAGAGGATACACGGCCTTGCTCAGACTGGCGTTCATCCAGCTAGTAGATCCATTCGGAACAATCGGCGACTCCTATTCTTCTCCCATGTTCTCCTTTTATTAAGGGGCGACTGAGAGAGTCCTGGACGCTGTCCGAAGCAGCGCGCACGATACGTCGAAAGTCGTACTTCATCCCCTTCGGTTGCGAGAAAACGAGGAGGCGCGTAGACAGCATGACTCTGATCTCTTTATGGCCTAGCTGTATTGCATCCAGCCAGTATCCGGATATCGAGCATAATTTGAAGAGGGGTATCTTTGGCCTATCGTTGTCTAGTCGGTGCCCGCGTGCAATTTAGGCATCGCTGGGTCTCCCAACGACGTTTATACAGTGTCAGCCTCTTATGTGGACGCAATGGTTTTCACCGGGCATTTTGACAAAAATGTGATGGTGGTGGTGGAGAAAATGGTGCGGTGAAGGCGATAGGGTCATGTGTTTCAAAATATAAAGAACTGCAGTGAGGGCAACAGGGTCATGTGTGTTTCAAAATGTCAAGGATTGCGGTTAGGCCAATAGGGTCACGCATTTCAAAATGTAAAGGATTGCGGTTAGGCCAATAGGGTCATGTGTTTCAAAATGTAAAGGATTGTGATCTTCTTCCCGGCCCCGTTGCGGGGGGTTCGGAAAAACATTCCCCGCGCCCTGATGGGATCACGGATCATGCCCAATGTTCCTTGGCTCCCACCGTAGTCCCAGCGTGCGATCTCAAAAATGTGAAGAGACAGAAAGCTTGGTATTGACCTCGGCTGCTCCCTCCAAAAAACTCGGGCCAGAGATCCACCCTAGGCGCGTTTTTGGCTCGGACGTTGTCTGAGGAAGTGATATCAAAAATGTAAAGAGACAGAAAGCTTTATACTGACCTGGGAGACACGGGCCAGAGATCCACGCAGTTGTTTATTTTGCAAGTTGCCGCTCACATTCACGTTGTGGCCCGCGCCCAGAGAAGCAATGAGCCGAGGGATTGGTAAGCTGTCGAGGTGTCGAAATGGTTCAACCGAGTCACGCTGAACGGTGTGCTCGGGATCTATGGCTAAAACACCCAAAACACCAACCACTAAACAGTGCTTTCAAGCATCCAACATAGACGATCCGACGAGTTGCGTTCCTCGACTTTCAATTGATATCAACTGGTGGTTGATATCGCATTCTTGGGTCAGGAGTGGCTGCAGTCTCAGAAGCTGAAGTGCAAGCTGCACTTGTGAGCTAGTGCGATGCTCTGGGTCTTTGTTCATTGTCAATGTGGCAAAACTAGGCTTGAATCGAAGGCTGAACATCCTTCATTGCAACAAGGTTGGATTTAGAGTCTCCAAGACTATCAAGCGCTTATCACGAAATACCCCCTGAGCCCAGATGCAAGTACACGTCGTTTCCCTTTGTTCTCCCTTGATAACACACCGCCAAGTCACAATATGCACATCGGTACCCTTTGTTCTCCCTTGATATCCCGCCAAAATGTGGTATTTAATGATACTTGGGGACAAAGGCCCAAGCACAACAGTAAACACCTGATCGACACCCCCAGCGCAGAGGGCACAAGGCCATGCTAGTTGGGGCGCTGAATCAGTGCCTACTATCGTACAGAAGCCCTGCTTATATACAGTACAAAACTGGCTTACTCTACTATGATTATGCTACTCCAAAGGTGGTTTGTAAGTGTCCAAGCCTTTCACATGATTGATATGTATTGAGTCGAGTCAGAACGAGTCAGTGCGATGTCGGGGACGACATCTGTCGAGATAGTTGCCTTCAGATATTTAATTGGAGCCCCTAGTTGTCACCAAGATCTCCTGACCAAATATCTAGTGCAGACCACACATCTCTCCCTTGAGAACGATGTCCAGAACCATGTTCTAGCATCCTGTAGCTTTCCAACGATACCAAGAAGTCCCTGAGACACCAAGTGGTCCCCACAATAAATGGGTTGCCATCTGGTTTCCTTGTGATCACTCCTAAATGAGTGATCACAGTCTGTCTCATCAACTGTGCAGGACTCTCCCTTGAGCAGAGCATCCAGAATCGAGTTCTATGACTCAATAGCTTTCTGTGGATACCCCTAAGTCCATGGTAGGACCAGTGCCTGGTTCAAAACCTTAAGCTGAACTGCGATCTTCCCTATCTGGAAGATCATGATGATTTCGGTGATGTCCGATCAAAGCTTGATCGCCATATCGGCCAGTTGGACTTGGTCATATTCGACAGCATGGGTTGTGTTTCGTGATAGTGAGTGAGTCCAGACTATCCACTCTAGTTGGTTCGTGATCGTGCCTGTCCTCCCCTTTGCCAGATAGTCCTTTCGGGTATGGGCTGTTCCCGATAAGCGACCACTCAAGAACCATGGACTACATGTTTCGTCTAGGTCCTTAGTGTCTGATGCTACATGTAGGATTCACTGATAGAGACATACACATTCCATGTATGCCTACTAATAGTGCTCCTTTTGTCTATTTTCATGCATGCTTCGAAACACGGCTTATCAACGCGTCACACCCGGTGTCGATTTGAACAAAAAAATACAGTAAACTGTCTGAGGAGTCAACCGAAGGTTGATTATGTTGGAATTTTACCTGCTCGGAGGGGGACCCGGGTAGCAGCAACAACAGAGAACGTTTAGCCTAGTAGTACAGACAGTTGGGGTAGATAGGCAAACGAATAAAGAACGTGCTCTCCATTTGCCTCATTCATTGCCGGCCTCTGAGACAGCCTTGATTTCTTGCCTCACTCACTTTCTCAGCGTTGAAGACAGTGAGCTGAGAGCTCAGAGAGCTCAAGGCGCCGGGCAATAATTCAAGATGGCAGTGTTCCGAGCCGAGGCCTGAAGCTAATCACCAATAATAACCCCCATGTTGCAAGGATCCACCTCTGACCGAAGCACCGAAATCCTGGTGCCTCCCGAGTACACATAATCAAGGGACTTGGTCTCCACACGCCTTCTGCCTCGACAATACTGGGGCCCGCATGTGGAGTCTAATTTGCCACCCCCTGTCGGTGCCATGCCCTAGCGCTTGTACCTCTTGTGGTTAGAGTTGTTCGGTTTTTCGAAGGTCTCTAGTTCGAACCTCCATTGTGGTATGTATTTTTGGGTACCAGCTGGACCACCAATCTTCTAGGTAACCTCAGACTGTCGTGATCCCCCCGCTTGGAAACAGTGCGAACTGTGAACTACATCGCGGCGGCGCAATTGGGGACATTTTAGAGAGGATTTCGTGTGATAGGTGGATCTGTTTGCAAGCGAGGGCATTTGATTTGAAGATGGGCAGGGCACGGGATCTCCTCAGTAAGTTCGGATCGTGGATGGTGATTGCATTCGGAGTGTCTGCTTACGGTGATGAATCAGGCGCCCAGACATTGAGGGACATGTCATTTATTAGGGGGTGCGAATTATTTTTGCTTTTGCAATATCATTTCAGAAGCTAACCCATATGTTCAGTACGAGCTACGGGTACAAGATGATGACGGTCGCTGGGTGCCCAGAGTCTTTTATGGGCGACTGGAGGAGATTTTGGTTTGCCAGCTGCCCAAGGATTCATTCTGGGGCTCCATGTACATATGTCTGGCACGACACACCTCTTGTGAAGCCGTTCAATGAACTTATTTGTGTTGTATATGATTTGGTAACATCTGTTTTACTTATTCTCTCGGCACATCTAGGCAACGATTTCCAGCAAACAAATATGTAAAACTAAGTGAATGAAATCATACCTTGAATTTTATTGACTACCAAAAATTGATCCCCTCTGGAGGGGAGCACGACATGTCACTTGTGACATTTTGACACGTGATCGTGATTCTCTCTGTCTCGACCACCATGGGCAAAGGACGTCAAATCGATGCCAGTGAAAAGACAGGACAACTCGAGGCTCAAATTGCTAGGCAGAATACTAAAATAGGTACCAAACTATCTCATACTTATTGGACATTGCTAAACCGGCTCCCAGTCAAGGTGGAGACGCAAGTCCGCAAAACAAAGCACAAGAAGCTCATTACCAGACCTAAAGGGCAAGCCGGTAGAGGTTCTATCGCTTTAGCTGCGGCTATCGATTTCCGATTGCGCTGATCTTCTCTCACCGACATATTGTTCGACCTGGCACCCAATTTCTTCTCGGTTAAATTTCTTGTAACTTGGTGATGGGCCAACCCTTGATTCCAGCACCTCAAAAAAGAATTCCGGAATTTGTCCTTCAGCGTGGGCCTGGTCAGACCGAGCGCGATCTGAATGGCTGTGAATGTTCACAGTGATAGGGGGTTTCCACTCATGAGATGCGCGGCTTAGAAAATAGCCCTGGGACCTCATTGGAATTGAAATGGTTTGCAGGATTTCAAGTCACACGGTTCAAAATGTGGTCCATTGAAAGGCAATATGGTCACGTGTTTCAAAATGCAAACAGTAGTTGCGCTCTGGACAACACAATAATGCATCCAATAGCTCTAAATTTTCGCACTGATCAAGGCCATTCATTCCGGAGACGCGCGACTTAGAAAATGGTACTGGGACTTCGTCGGAATTGAAACGGTCTGCAGAATGTTAACTCACGCGCTTCAAAATGGGGACCAGTGGGCGAAGCCTCTGACAACTGGCCCGTCAGCAGTGAATGCGTGACCTGGCTGCGGCGGCAGCCCATCTCGCAACACCTCCTCCAACTCGAGCACCCACCGATACAGGTGCAGCACGCCAACCCCCTGCTCCGCGGGGCCAGGAGCAGCGCAATGCTCCAGCTCAGGCTGAGGAGCGGCCACCACGACATCCGACTGCGGCACCGCAGCAAGGACCGCAAGCAGCACCGCACGCCGAACCCCCTCGCTTGCGTTCCCCGCGCATTAAGGTACCTCTTCAAAATGGACGAGGACGGGGAGGACGCGGACGCGGCCGTGGTAGTTGTGGAGGTGGAGGTGCACGTTTGCGTACAATTCGACTGGCACGTATGTTTTTTCACGTTAGAAATAGACTGAATAGCAGCTTGAAACCCGGCAGATCTTGTTGACAGAGTGGCCGCGATGGACTTGATTTTCCTCCAGCCCCATCCCAACAGCAAAAATGATTAATGTCCCACGACTTTCCTTTTGTGTCCTGGAGATGTCCGATGTGTCCCGGAACATGTTGGATGTGTCCCAACTTCATCCCGCCAACGCCAAATTGGCCCGCTATGGGCGAAAATTGGCACATGAACATATATAGGCTTCCTTGGGTGTAGAAAACTATTTAAGTGCCTGGATGCCCTCTTATGAGCACATTGCGCATCGAAACACCGGCGGGAGAGTTGTTAGAGTAGGTGCAGGCCTCCCATATCTATGGAAAATATAGTTGTCCATGCTGTCTTAATGTAATCCCTTAGGATATTTCTCTGCACATACTTCGAGGACATTCATGCTTGTACGTCGTCTCAACAAAGCAACCTTGGGATAGACGTGGGACACAATGGCAGTGTTGTTACGTGATTTGACAGGCCACATGCTCGACGTGATCCCGACCACATCAACGGAGGCAAATGCGCACAGAGGAACCTTCCGAACTTGTCTCGAACAAACGGAAACTTGGGGTCTCTTTTCTTTGAATCTGGGTCTTTTATCTCTACCAATACCATCTCTTCTTCTCAGGGCTAGGGTATAAGTTCTAACAGGTAAATAGGCAGCCTTCTCCGGCTCCGGTGATATCAAGGTGATATGTCCCAGCAACACTCTCGCAACTGAGCAGCCCAAGTTGCAAAGGACCTGCTCAGTGTACGTATTTCCCGTTAAGAGCCCGACAGGGACATGCACCATAATACTACAGTCATCGGCCGTGGTCCTGTTCAGACCGTAGACGTGTCAGTGGCTCAGCTGATGTACTGCGGTAAGTTTCCGCCACTTTCCGACACCTGTGAAACGCTTCTGCTGCTTGCTTGACACCGCGCGTGCTATCGGTGCTCTTGTTGCGCCATCAAGACATGACCAACCAGGCATTTGCGGTATCATTGTCATTTGTGCTCCAATTCCTTTCAAATAAATTGTAGAGGTGGTGCCACAATGTTTTTCGAAGATTATTCAAGTGGCTCGAGCACTCTGCTGCAAAGTGTGTGCGCGCCGACAGGAAACTCACCCAAATTGGGATATTCACAAGGTGTGTCGTATAATCAAGTCGTGTTCGGTCTGTACAAATAAATTGGCTAATTCATAGGGTTCCCGAGGTATTAGTGATGTTATTACAACCCCGCCGAGTCAGCATACACACACGACATACAATGGGTCTTCCTGATTTTCGATTACCCTCCAGCCACTGGGGTTTTTGGGTCCCGTCAAGTTTTCCTTTTGGTTCCACCAGCAAGCTGTTAATGTCCCAAGTTTACCGCTCTTCCTCACGACATTCACGACTGTATAGAGCTTGCAGGCTGATATACCAAGGATGAGGACATTTTCCCAGCAAAAATATCCGCTCAGCTTCATATGTGATTGTGCCTTGAAGGTGAAAGGAGTCATACCGCTCATTTTGATCACTCGTCTTATTATATAATCTAATTGCAAATTGCGCTATCTGCGTGACCACAGCGACTCCCTCCTGCGACGCACATCCATGGCTGGCAAGAGCAAGAAGAACAAGGGAGAGCCCAGACCCAAAGGGCGACCACCTAGAAAGTACGTGGAGCGTGGTAAAAAGGCCGTCCAGTCTGCCTGGGATGCCATAGTACACCGTCTTTCACCGTCGCCAGAGGCCCCGGAGACTACCGTTACGACTTCGGGTGGTACCCTTCTCACAGGAGATGCCGCCAGAATCACTCTCCTTGCTAGTCAATCGTATGGCTCAAGGTCAGAAAGGAGACAGCCAAACAACCTGCCTGTATTCCTTGACAGCATCAAGACGTCGACGAGGAGATCTATGTTGGAATAGAAGCACTCGGGCACATCACCAAGGCTCGGGGAACCCGGAGATGGAAATGACTCGTACCGAGTCAGAGAGAATGACTCGTACACGCGCACGGACCACCTTAAATAGTATATATACTGTAGGAATGAGAGGGGAACCTCACGAGCTTGTAACCCAAAGGCCTCACGGCCATCGTGTAAATCTTATATAAATTGAACCGAATATTGTGGGAATATAAGGATTGAAGTCCTTTGAACCAGAAAACCAACACAAGCTCGTAGATTTGCACGAATCACTACCATTACCACCATCGCTCTCAGCATAAATATTACCTGGATCCAATGTCGACACAGAACACCAACTCACTATTGACTAACGTGCCGAAGTTGTCTCGCTCCAACTATCATGAGTGGAAGTTCGCAATTACCATGGTTTTACGACGATCCGGATGTTGGGATATTGTGAAAGGAACCATCTCAAGACCATCAACCAGAGATGCGGGGGAAAAGTGGGATATCAAATCGGAGGAGGGATTGACTTCGATTGGTTTAACCATCGACGGCGATCAGTATCAGTACATTGAGGATGCAACAACGGGACCAGAAGCCTGGGAAGCCCTGTCAAAGGTTTACGAGAAGAACAGTCGCGGAAACAGAATTGCGTTGAAACGGCAATTCTATGGGTATGTACACGATATCAATAAACCCATCCAGGTATATATCTCCGGCATCCTGGGGCTCGCCACCAGACTCAAAGCCATTCAAGTCAAATTGGAAGACATAGACATTATGGATGTTTTGTTGTTCAATCTTGACAGTGATTGGTCGAATATTGCTGCCACGCTTTGTGCGACAACAGACGAGTTAAATGTAGTCGCAGACATCACCGGGGCATTGCTCGACGAAGAAGGACGACGCGGAGGGCCGCCAGCGGATCACGGGAGCGAATCGGCATTACGTGCAAGCCATGAGATAACATGCAGCAATTGCAAGAAGCAAGGGCACCGCAAGGCTGATTGCTGGGCAAAAGGAGGGGACCGTGAAGGTCATCTGAAATGCTTCAAGTGCCAGAAGGAAGGTCATTTAGCGCGTCAATGCCCGGATCAGAACTCCGACACGAACGACGCGAACTACGCGAACTTTTGACGTTGTCATGTCCAGTTCATAGGGAATAGACAGGGAATACACCGGGAAAACGGCAATAAGCATAGGACACCGATACAGAATGAACTCGGGGAACAACAAAGGAGTATATTTTCGATTGAAGTCGAACGTGAACCGGAATCAATCCGATTGAAGTCGGAAAGGCCGTCGGCTCGAAGACCAGCCTACAGGAGCTTGAAGGCTCAACTCAGAATATGGAGATTGAAGTTTCCAAGGAAATTCTGGGGAATGCATTTACAAGAAGATTTAGGTGATGTGCCGAATGAGAGGGAGTGTTGGAATAGAAGCACTCGGGCACATCACCGAGGCTCGGGGAACCCGGAGATGGAAATGACTCGTACCGAGTCAGAGAGAATGACTCGTACACGCGCACGGACCACCTTAAATAGTATATATACTGTAGGAATGAGAGGGGAACCTCACGAGCTTGTAACCCAAAGGCCTCACGGCCATCGTGTAAATCTTATATAAATTGAACCGAATATTGTGGGAATATAAGGATAGAAGTCTTTTGAACCAGAAAACCAACAATCTATGGGATCGATACCGACAGAAGAATGTCCTCAATGGTTTGACAAACAGGTGAGTGAGCATGAAATCGATCCCACACAAGTCTCAGTGTCCACTGCGTCTCACAGCTCAACGACTATGTCACAAAACGCGCCAGTTTCAGTCAGGCTGTGGATATCAAGTGGTTTGGCCACCCTGGCGACAACGAACACGATATCAGAGCCAGGAAGTTTATTGTCCGCTGGTCTCACTATCTCGCCAATCCCGACATAGACTTGCGAAAGCAGGCGGTGGAAAAGGGCAAGGTAGTCTTGCGCTGGAAGTATCATTGCTCCGGCCTCCACGACCTCGATTTCGGTGGCCAGGATAAGACCGAAAGCCCCTCTTGTTCGCCTACGCCCACTCCTTCCAGCCATGGTTCACATATATCCATAAACGATCAAGACGAGCGTGGGAGGTGGAATCGGTGTGGCGGGGGAGTCAAGCTTTATGTGAGTTTGAACTCGGACTTAAATCAATCCTGCTCTCAATTTTTTGGGCTTCTTTAGTTCGAAGTCACAGCGGACGACCTCATACATATCAAAATATGGCAGGTGGGGGAACACGACGATACTCCTTCACACTACCCCTTCGCTTTCTCTTGTCACTTGCGCCTACTTATTCTGGAGTCAATGCGGCGCTATGAAGCAAAAGCTACTGCTATTAATCGAGGTAAGCATGCTTCAGTGTCGTATACATCTGCTTACGCTGAAAAGATCTTGTATCCCAATTTCAACGCCGTGACTCCGGAGGGCATGAAGAAGCCCTCCCTTCGCACCGGTTTCCAACTCTCAAACAAATTCGCCAGATGCTTCCAGCAGTACGCAACCGGGGCCGTCTCGATCGCAACCCATTCCGTGCCACGCACCTCATGGTTCACCGTAATCCGGAGAACATGTACTGGTGCGTGCGTGGTCAGATCAGTATCCAGTGTCTGTAATTATTGTCCCTCCAGCTACACTTGTCACGACTTCTCCAAACCAGATGCAGACTCTCAGTTCACCATCGGGATTACGGACCAGTTCTCCCTGGATAGCACGATCCTGAATACGGCGGGTCCTGAGGGAATCATTTTTATGGATAGTACTCATTGCCTGCAAAATGAGAATCAGGCCGCCACTACCGTTTTTTGTACCGCCAATGCTGAAAGACACATGATGCCTGGTGAGTGCTCTTCGTTCTTGTATCTTGTCGCTTTCCTGAGACTCCAAATGAATGCAGGCGCTTATCTTCTGTCTGCAAACATCAAAGCCTCAACGCTTGAAAACTGGATCCTGGAGACCATTAAGAAGATCGAAGTGCGAGCTCAAGAAGTTGTAGCTGGTTGGTGCTTTGACAATTATCGATTGCTTGAAATCTACTGAATGATAGCCAGATAAATCGGGAATCCAGCACCGAAACCCTGCAGAGCAAGAGAAAATCTACGCCCGATGCCAGTCAATTGTCGAACACGGTTTCAGTCTCGACGGCTTCATGATAGACAAGTCTTGCTCCGAGCTGAATGCACTTAAACGTGGTATGTGAACCATTTGGCCGGGCGTACCTACAAGACTAACTTACGAGTCTTGACAGTTCTCAAGGAGCTGGGACTGAACGACGTGTACATTCGACTTTGCCAGTTCCATATAGTTCAGGCCATATTGAACTGGGACTGCGATAACGGTAAACGTGGGATAGGATTCACGCTGTCTCATGATTTGAAGTTCGAGATATGTGTCCTTTTTCGAACTCTGCAACGGTGTCGTACGTGGGACGCCTGGCCAGAGACAAAAGCCACCTTCTACAAGGGGTTGGAGGCGCTTCTGTCTGGACTGGTGGAGGAGAGCTCCGATGATGGTTCATCTGATGGCCATTCACAAACCGACAACACACCAGAGAAAATTTTTCGAAGAAGAAGAAACCCCCGCCAAAACCCCGAACAAAGGAGGCCAAGGTCTCTGGATTGACGTGTTACGAGGCGGTCCGTGCCTATTTGACAAGAACTGGTTCACCGACGTTTGGATTCGTCAGTGTCTCTTACTGAGTGTCTTCCTGGTACTGATATTTCCCTAGCACACTTCACCGATATCGGTATGCCTTCTGAACAAAGTCGGGACGGCCCCTGGAACACCAACAACTGGGCAGAGACGGTGTTCAAGATGTTTAATGCAATATTTTTAGATTGGAAGCACAACAAACGGTCGGTCCTTTCCTCCTTCCTGAGTTCTGAGCATGAATGCGAATCAACAGAATCAATCGTTTGGCTTCCATAATTCTGAACGATTTCCTCCCATACTTTCGCTACTTTGCGACCCCGACTTGGCCAGAGCCTCGACAAATGCTAGAGACTAGTTTGGATGCTCACTCGCTGTGGGAGAGTGACCTGGTTCAGGCCGTTACAACTGCGGAGGCTGCGCAAGCATACACTGTTTCCCGGGTGAAGTATGCTATTCCCTCCCTAATCGTTTCGACGGTGCTGAATTTTCTGTCTCAGTGAGAATGGAATCGCAGTGCAATATACCGTTACACTGGACCCGCTGGGTTGCGACTGTGCTGCTTATCTACAGACCGGCAAAACATGTGTCGACATCCTGGCTGCACGGCTTGCGAGGTCAAATGGACCGATCGCGGATTGGCTGAGTACGTGATTTGGCTGGAATTACACTTTTCATTGCGCTGATTTTTTTCGTACACAGAGGCTGAAGCGGTGACAGAGCGCAAGAAGCCTGAGGACACCGATGATAAGGCCCGCCGGATGCGTGGTGACCACACTGCGGAAGTCGAGCTTCACACAGTTCGTCTCGTTGAAAAAGCCCAACTCAAGGGACTGCAAACGAGGCTGAAGAGCTGTCTGACGCAGCCAGATCAACTCTTGTGCGTGACCAGGATACATTCCTGGCTACTGCCCTGTCTCTTGATCATAACCTCGGCCACCTGATCTTTGGGGCGCCAACATGGGTCACCCTTGGGGGGAAGCCTGCGACTCTCCGAGACCCTTTAACAGTGTTTTTTGAAGAGCAAGGTCTTTACCCCCACAATATTTGTTCAGCTCATCCTCATCCTTGCTTTTAGGCGCACTTGATACGCCAACATTCCTGCGCCCGGATTACTACACGCCGATGATACTTGATAAGGTTGATTTCTGTTTTAAATCCTTGCCTCATCGCACTGTTCACACCTATCGTGGTGATAAACAAATCTGGTCCATAACACCTCCAGCGACCAACTCTCAAGGTAGGTGTTTCATTCCGTAAACCTTTCACTTTTGGACTGGAGAAAATTTCATCACTAACTTTGTCGTGACCCAGGGACAGTGCCGAGGTCAGTGTTATTTTGGGGGAAGAGCGACGGCACATGCTCTTCTCGTATATTGTCAAGCATACACAGAAGGTCGCTATTGGACCACTCGAGTATTGCGGTACAGCTCATCGAATCAGCATGGGAAGATCAACCAGGTCGGTTTTCTTCTACCTTCCTTCACCTCAGCTATTCATCGTATTCCAGAGCGGTGCCATGCTATGGAGATCCTTCACTTCCGGAATTTTATGCCGAGCGCGATCTGAAAAGCCGCCTGCTTCCGACTGCGATCCCAGGCGAGCGGAGGCCGACTTTGAGTAGTGCTGCCACAAAGACACTCAAATCACAGCTACGTGAGGTGGCGAGCAGCCGAGCCTTGAAGCGGGCACACGAGGGGGAGGAGAAGGAGAACATGGATGCACCCCCAAAGGTCAAAAGGAGCCGGATGAGTACAGATCAATGGCTTGCGTTAGGCATGGCTTGTTGACAGCCATTCAATATTGTAGCTACATGCATTTGAAATATCATTGACTGCTCATACATTGGATGAGGGGATAAAGGTTTCTTGAGAGGTGTACTGGTTGAACGCCTGGATATTATGCTTCGTTGACATTTTTAATGAAAAGTACTCCCCTTTCTGGTGTGGATAGACCCAATGTTTGAGAGAATCGGACAGGGGGCTGTGGAGAACGGTAAACACGGGACGCAAAGTGTTTGATCTGAGGGCATGAAATCTTTGAAATGGCTTGGCACCGGGGCCAAAAAGGAGTTACATTGGGACAGAATCGCACAAAAGCTGGAGACATGTTAGCATTTAGAACAAATCAGATGTCCACTTGTCACGTTGATATGGGCGAGCAATACTAAATTCATAGGTGCAAGGGATCCACCAGCTAAGGTATTTTGAGGCAGTAAAAGACTGGAAGCGGAAATAAATTTGTATGCTCAAGGGATCCACCAGCTAAGGTATTCTGAGTCAGCAGAAGACTGTATTAGATGCTCTGGTATCTTTTAGACCCCTAATACCGATACCCAAGACTCACAAACCCGTTGTAAACCCACTGTCAATTTACGCCTGTTTGCGGTACTGATGGCAGCGGAAAAAAAATTGTATGTTCAAGGGATCCACCCAGCTAAGGTATTCTGAGTCAGCAGAAGACTGTGTTAGATGCTCTGGTATCTATTAGACCCCTAATACCGATACCCAAGACTCATGAACCCGTCTTGAAACCACACTCAATTTACACCTGTGTGCAGTACTGATGGAGGAGAGAAATAAATTGTCTGTTCAAGGGATCCACCAGCTAAGGCATTCTGAGCCATTGGAGGACTGTATTAGATTCCGTAGCATCTATTAAAGCCAGAATATTGATACCCAAGACTCATGAACCAATAACAGCGGTGCCGGGCCGATTGGCATCATCTCTCTGGGTAAAATTACCTGTTTTGGATGATACTGGTTGAATGCCTGAATATTATGCTTCGCTGACATTTTTACCGAACAGTACTCTCTTTTCTGATGCGGATAGACTTAAATTTTGAGAGAATCAGACGGGGGGCTGTGGAGAACGGTAAACACGGGACGGAAAGTGTTTGATTTGAGGGCATGAAATCTTTGATGCGATAACGGGAAAGGTTTGATCCGAGGGCCGAAAGCGGATAAGACCGGGACGACAATGTCTTGGCACCGGGGCCAAAAAGGCAGTACACCGGGACATAATCCCAATGTGATCGGTACACAAATGTCAGGGTAGCAACACCAAATCAGTTTGGTGGGAGGACAACATGGATTGAACACCGGGCCAAAACATTTAATCTGGGACATAAATAGTTTGTCGTGGGACATTAATGTTACACGCATCCCAACAGCCTCTGCCCAGCGCGCAACAGCCTTACGTTGAGACAGGGCAGGAACGGCATGATCTTGGTCCATGAACATCGAGTGCCGACATTGCGGTGCCTTTCACAACGTGGAGTTTCTGAAAGCCATTATATATGAACGCTCAACTATTGTTCTGGTTGGAAAATATGTGCATGAAGTCCTTCAAGAGTTTTACGCTGTTCCACTGCGACGATCATAGAGTGCGGGTTGTCTGATTCGGAGCTGATTAATTCTAGGTCACTGAGTTTGCTGCTTTCTGTCGTCTAGGGTCTACCGTGGGGCACGGGGAAACCTGTGGGATCTGCGTTCTGGGGCTTAGATTGCAGGGAGTGGTCCAGGGGCGATGGTGTAATTTTAATTGCTTTGTACACCGGGATAATCCCTGGAAACCGGCGTTCGTTATTCGGACCGTGCCGTGTAATCCTACCTACCTACCTACCTACCAGGAGAACGCGCCGAACGCATCAGTCTCCTACCCAGCCTCGTGTTCCGGGGTTGGGAGTCACAGTAGCGATATTTAATAGTGGATTCAGAGTAGTCATGCACCAAGACAAATCTCAATATCCCGCTTGGCTCGTTTTACTGAACCTTTCCTGCTGCTGGCCTGCCTGTCCGAAAAATTGCAGCTGAGGCCCTGGGCCCAGGGGAAGGCACTTTAGGCCTCCCCCCACTTTTTTAGATGGGATTGGGATTGAGAATGAACATTTCATCAAATTGTGGCTATGCTGTTTACATTTGTTAAAGGCCAGCCTCTGTGGAGGGGTTGGGCCTTGAAGTTCGGATGTTTTAATTTTGACAGATATGATGTGATCATTTTTTACGGCAGGATATTTCACCTGATTATTTACTCAGTCGTACAGCTACTGACTCCCAACCCCCGAACACGAGGCTGGGTAGGAGACTGCGAACGCATCCCCTTTTTTCCTGAGTTTGAAACAGCCCCTTCTCAGAAGACGCTGCGAAGCACGTGCTGGTCATGTGAGCTGAGAAGGCGGCTTGATCCGAACCTATGCAGACACCGCTTGGCTGTCGGGATTGTACAGATGCGGCACGCGCGTTGGTGAGAGGCTTTAGCGTCGGACCCGATGACACGGATCAGAACCTAAGCAAGATTATGCGTTGTGGAACGGCCAAGGGGGAAGCGGGATTCTGAAAGTGGATATACAGGGATTGACAAAGGAACGATTTCACAATAAATGCTTCGTCTGCGGTCCGAACGGTAGTCATTATCAACCACTTCTTCCGGAGTATCCCGCTGAATGGGAATGTTTAATCAACGAAGATAGACTCTGGAAAGGATGTCAGCCTGGATCCACGGACGCTCCTATCAGAACTTTGAACGACAGTGGACCGAGATCCTCCTTCTCCTCTTCTTCCTCAAAACTTTCAAGTAATGACTGGAGCCATCTGGCTTCGCAGGCGTTCATTTTCTCGGGGCGCCGCCGAGCTCGGTCCCGTTCAGGCTTGTTTGAATCTCTGTTATGGTCCTCAGATAGATTGCCTGAGGGCGATGGTGTGAATGGCATCCGGGCCATATTTTTTAATAACACCCAACGATACAAGCTGTCATGCCCATTAATCTTGGAGGAGCCTGTCATGCCAGCTAGACTCTGAGACCGTGCCATGGCAGCAACGGCTTCACAGGATGTCGATGTAGACGCAACATTTGCCACACATGAATCATTCCGCTTCCTCAGCATCTGTAGGGAATATCAGCCTACTGACATGAATTGGGCCAGGTAAATTGCCCACCCCCAGACGCTCGAATTTTGAATTTTGAAAGACGTCCAATTAGAGGCCCTAGACCGAAATGGAGCAATTTGGACCAGCCAAATAATGTTATACCGCTGAGATACAGGATTATTATATAGGGAGCTTGAAGGAGGCCGCCCCGAAATAAGATACTGCAGCCGTGGCATATCTATGCAATCAGTGAATGGGAATATTAGATTATTGGATGCACAAAGGTTGTGATATCCAACTGATGGATGTTTCTGACTCTCCACGCCAATGAGAAACACAAGCAGTGCTCTCCGCAGGCCGCTCAGATTCAAAAATGCCCGGGTCTGAAAGGTCTCCATAATGCGATGCGGCGACGCGGCATTGTGTTCCAGTGTGGTAGTCAAACAAGCATATTCAATTTGTTATTTCCTTGATCAAGGAAAGCCCACCCCCTAGCGCCGGCCCGGCTGTGAGCTGCCGGCCTCCAACTTAATACATATTCCTTCGGTTGACCTCGAATATGCCCAGTTGCTTGGCATTCTTCTCCGCAAGCGACGCCTGCCTCTCGCCAATTCCCACCTTTGATTCGAAGTATTTTCCGAGCCCGTAGCAATCCTCCTTGACTGGCTGCGACTTGCTCTTCATCCGTGCGTGGATGCGTCCAGATTTGGCTGGGCTTTCGACCTTCACCTTCTGTCCGGGGACGGGAGTTTGCGGTGGAGCTGCTTTCGAGGGCCTTGTGGTTGATTTAGCAGAGGAGGGGCTCGAAGCCAGGGGAGATTCGGGCTTGGATTTCTTGCCCTTTTTGAGCGCGTCGTCGAGCCGGGGCGTGGAAACGATCTCGATCTCGTTGTCCTCGTCGTCGGTGGGATCCCAGTCCGAAATGGGGTCCTGGGATGAGCGTGGGGTGGTGCGAGCAACCTTGGGGTTCTGATAATACCTATTCAGATGTTAGAAAGTGTCTTGAAGAAGGACATCAACACACCGGTCATAAAAAAGCTTATACCACCCCTCCTTCACCCACATTTGACATGTTACACTGGTCAGAGTCCCAGTATCGCACCCGTGGCGCTTAGAATTTGCTAGGTGCACGTTGACGCTTGCCGCATCGTCCCAACAATAGAGGCTTACACAAGCCTTGATTTTGACTGAATTGCCATATTTGGAAAATTAGAAAAGTGCTTACATTTAGCTATATTTCATGTCTACAAGTTGTCCCAATATGGTCGACACTGCAGTGCACATTTACTGAGCACCACTGTATCTCCATGAAATTGCCAAAGATTCATGCCAGCATTTTATTTGGAGCGATTTGACTAAAAAATGGGCGAGAAACATATGTGACATTTCTTTTGCTGAGTTAATGTATATGCTTAAAATACAATTTGCGTTGGGTCACGCCGCTGTTTGGCTTGCGATCGTGCGTCCAGTTAAGATATTGCCCAAAAGGAAGCGTTTGGGTATCCCATACTATCAAGACAACAAATTTGCCCAATAAGTTGACGTTGACGACATCAGCTGTCTGGTGGCACGTATACACGACCATGAGTCCGGACCGCGTCGATGGGCACCCTGTGAATGACAGGATGCGATGGGTGTAACGGAGGAGTAGCCAGAACAAAATTAATCATACTATACGGTGAAAATTTCAATTTCCGCAACCCTACCTAAACTCCTTGACTTTTGTACCTACGGGAGTGCGAGAATTTGAATTTGAATGGTCGCAACGCGTGAAATCTATAAAATAGGTTAGAAGAAGTGAACATAGTGGAGAGCCTGCGACGGCATACCAGACACCCGTAAAGTTGAATACAGAGTTTGTGTACGGCCCTACGCGTCGCGACGCGGTGAAATGGGGCTGCAATGTCCGGTATGTTAGCACGTACGGCATCGTTTGTGTTGAGCTGGGAAACTAAATTAAACCAGTGAAAATTGTGTAGTAAAAAAATAAGAATCAAAACCTTGAGCACACGCACGAGTTCAAGAGGACCTGGGAATGTTGCGGAAGCGTGAGTGAAAAAGCTGTGTCGGACCGCAAGAGCATGATAGCCTGCTTTCTCGGGTTATCGGGGATGTACAGCGGACGGAAGAAAGGGAGGGGGCGGACCGGAAAGCTAATAGGAAGGAGATCTTACGCGATGTAGTGGAGCAGGTGCGTCGACGGCGCGAAATGACCACCCGCATCGTTCATGGCAGGGCATAGATGAGGTCTGTAACTTGTCTGTAACGGAAAGTTAGTATGGTGCCTCTCACTTAGTCACCGCTACTTTTGTACAAGGGATTGTTCTCACCCAGAAAAAATCGGATATTTAATCCCTCTTGCATAAATGCTCCCTTTCAGGCAGGCTACATTTTGGCAAGAGGGATTCAGCCTGGCATAAAAACTGAGTGAAATAAATAATTTGGGCTGACCAAATTGGCCACTCCCTGCCCAATGCCTCCAAGAAGGCCCTGAAACAGACCAGAGGGGTCCAATTCACCGTTTTTTCGCGCGCTGCGCGTGCCAAATACATCATTATGCCCTCAATGTTTCGTCCAAAATGGATCAATTTTGGGGTCTCCCCAGCCAAAAATTTTCCGCGGCCAATTTGGCCGCTGTACAAAAGTAGCGGTGACTAAGTGGGAGACACCATACATGCAAATTTATTTGGGTATAACACCCACCGATTGCGCAATTGACCCAAGGAGTTAAAGTGAAGAACGAAGGATACTGTACTTCGTATACCTCGTATACTATTTGTATCTCAAGCATATCCTATGAATGAGAATGTACCTGTTTGCATCCATCTAATTTGTCGTTTCCTTCTCATCCTACCGCTCTGAATTCCGTTGTCTCGGTTGCCTCCAGGCTTTTCTCTCACGTTTATTTTTCAACATCACGAATTAACTTCAACCTTCCCGTTCCTGTGTTGTTATTACGTGCAACGAAGCCACATCACGGCTTGCTCCACCGTTCAAAGGCCACACGATCCTTTCCCAAGGCCCTTCCTCTGACGGCATTCCTGGCAATCCATCAGTTTTCCACGTTCAATGAACAGCAGGAAGGGATTCTGACCTGTGCCGGAAGGAAATTCCGGAACAACTGGCTCGGGGACAGAATAATTCAACTCAACAATGTCGGAACTCTCCCAGCCCCACCTGTTCGCAGGAACTGGGATCAAGACGGATGCGGGACAGCGGGGGGTGTTGCCACTCTTTGTGCTACTCATCACCCACACTCATTCACCCTCTCCTTTTATCTTCGGGATCATCTTTCATCCCTTCGGCACATCCATTGATGGAACATGCCACCCTTCACCACCACAAATTTCGACAATCAGTACATCCATGGTCGCATATCACCCATGCACATTGAATTCACTGCTTTCCATGCACCCTCCTTTGCGTTGGCACTTTTGAAATTATCCCTGGCTTCCGTTATGGGCAGGACAATGCACTACCAACATACATGCATTATTTGTTGCCACCAGACGGATATTAGCTCCAGACCACATAACTTGTTTGGGGGAATTGCCCCAGTATTGCTCTGTGGGGACCAGAAAAGATTCACAACCCATGTTTAAATTATGCCATTTTATCCAGCAGTCGAAGGAAACCTCGCAAAGAAAATACAAGGAGCCTGAACGCAAAGTGGGGTCCCTTGGAATAGATGAAAAGACATCCCTGGTAGATTCTGGAACAGCTAGGTTTGTGATTATGCCCCAGATTCATGCCGCAAATTGTGCTGCAGCATTATCTGTCAGATTGCAGAATTACTCAGTGTACGAGTGATTCAGACGGTAATTGGTCATGTAGACATCATGGATGTAAGAGATGATCCGGACGATCCGGACGACCATGTCCAGCTGCGAGCGACGACAAGCGGCCGTGGCAAGGGTTAAGTCATTACCCGCGAGCATATGGGGCAGTTCGGTCCCCTCCGCCTCGAGAAAAATACAAGAAGCGGCAACCTTCCACATTGAATACATGATGGGTCCTTCTGCACAATCTCAATGTGGAGATATGATCGGAAAATTGATCGGTCAATCATTTTGCAATTTGGTCAGTTAGTGTATCCTTCTGCAGCTCGGGTGGGCTTCGGAATTCATATATAGCATCTCACTGCATTTCGGCAGTTCCTGGACGCACGTGCGGCCACGTTTGGCGAGGCTTTGCCGAGGTTGGTCTAGGCGCCTCGGCAGGGTTTGCCCGGCAAAGCTGTGCCCAGCTACGGCAAGCTTCGTGCGAGTCTGCCTCGCACCACCTCGCACCACCTCTCTCCAGATGCGCTGAGGCTCCTCAACACATCTCATCCGAAGGCCCTCCCATGTACCTACTCTGCCGACTGTGGCCGAAGCAGGACTCTGGACGGCCTAGCCGGTGGCCATATCCGCGGAGATATACATAGACTCGGCTCAAACTCGGCTAATCACGGTTGCTAGACAAGGTGGCGACAGCTGTCAGCGTTTGGCTGTCGGCGCGGCCTGCGAGCACGGCCCTCGACATCCGTTTTTTCTAGCTGGTCCCTCTTTCCAGTATTAATGACCATTTATTCATCATTCAGTTGCCTATGGGTGGCCAGTAGTATTACAGCTGCTTGCATATGTAATGACACTCCATCAATTTTCATAAAGAAGAGCAAACAAAGAGTCACCGTCTCGTCGCGCTCATTGCGAGCCCAATTCTGAACCAATCGACACGATTTTATGCCCGTTCTGACCGGTTTCAACGGGGCTACAAGCCCATTATAATCTTTGCTCCCAGTTCAGACTTTCAATTTTGACCAAAATCGGTGCTTGCTTCGCTTGCTTCCCTTTTTGCAACGCGTCTGCTGGACGTAGTTCTGAACCAAATTCCCTGCGACTGTGCCCGTTATGACCGCATTATTGAACGCTTTCCAATGGAGCCCACCTTCCGTCCCAGTTAGCTCGCTTCAAACCCTCAATTTTTACTTGGGCTCCAGTGCGCCAACATGACTTTTGCTTGTTCTCGCTGGTTTCTCATCTTTTTTTCTTGGATCAAGTGGCGTTGCTCTGGCTCTGCACCAATCCTTTTTCCTAAACTTGCTATCCAGCTCCTTGACTATTTGTGCTTTCACTCTTTCTCGCCCTTCTCTTCGGTCCTCGCGTCGAGCGGCGGACGCTTGAGAAGGTGCTGCGGGCGCTGGGATCGAGGCTTGATGAGGTGGTTGTTGCCGCTGGTCAGGCGGCGCCTCCGTTGCCGAGTGGGAATGAGAATTTGCCGCCCAGGGAGAAGGCGCCGCCTTCTGCTTTGGTTGCCTCGGGGCGGGAGGCAGAGGCATGAGCGAGGCGTCGCGCTGCTCGAGGTGCGGAGCCACGTGCGAGTTGCAGAGGTACGGCCTTTCTCTCCTTCCACAAATGATTTCTCATTTGCTTTCAACTTAGCTCTACAAAACCGTTGCTGGCATCTTGCCGCGCTACCCCGCGCTGCGCACCCTACTGCTAATGCGCGCACCAGACGCAGGGGGCAGTTCCATGATGGGGCCCTCAGTCCCGCCATCGCCACGCTCACCGTCGATGCTCGTTCCCTCCCCGCCGTCGACACCGCGCGCTCCCGTATCGCCCTCCTTGCGCATGGCCCCCTCGCCGCTTCTGCCCCCGCCCTCTCCTAGCCAGTGCCTACCACCTTCGCCCTGGCTCCATGCACCCCCGTCGCCGTCGGCGTCCCTTCACCTGCCGCCCTCCCTCCCCTTCGACCTCGCGCCGCCGACCGAGCTGCACACCTCCGCCGCGCACCCCGACGCGTGGGGATGGGAGTGGGAAGGCTGGGGCGACGCGGGGGACGTGCTCGCCGGCATCAATGCCCCCACATTGGCGCTGCATGTGATGCAACAGCACAAGTCGCTGCCGACAGACGTGGACATGGGCGACGACGAGAGCGTGATGCTCGGGACGGGGAATTACTATTACCGGGAGTTACTTCGGTGGTCCTAGCATCTCGCAGCTGAGCGACAAGCTGTGAATGTTTTTGTCGCCGTAATTGGTCGAATAAACCTGGGGACTGCCAAAGAGGAGAGATCGTGACGTGTCTGTGGTTGCTCTAAACAAGACCTAGGATCTAGGGTTTAGAATGGGTTTCTGTTTGCATCGTAAATACAAGTCGATGTATTCTGATCGGAAAATGTGCACACACACCGCGACCAAGGAGCCTAATACGAAACAAAATGAAGGGGGATACTTCAAATGAGCAGAATGGGGGTGAAACAACGAAGGTTGGGTGGAAGGTGGAAAAGAGTGAGAATTCCGATGTTTCGAAAGGATAGATTATTGCCGAGCCTGGAACACGAATTCAGCGCAAAAGGAGGGCCAGGAAACAGGGTAACACCGCTTGATTCAGGAAAAACAGATGCGAAACCAGCGAGAACGAGCAAAGGTCGCGTCGGAGCAGTTGAGCCCAAGTAAAAATTGAGGTTTTGAAGCGAGCTAATAGGGACGGAAGATGAACGCCATTGGAAAGCATCTGATAATGCGGTCCAAACGAGCGCAGTCGCAGGGAATTTGGTTCAGAACTGCGTCCAGTAGACGCGTCGCAAAAAGGGAAGCGAGCGAAGCCAGCGCCGGTTTTGGTCAAAATTGAATGTCTGAATTCGGACCAAAAGTAAAAATACGCTTGTAGCCCCGTTGAAACCGGTCAGAACGCACATAAAATCGTGTCAATTGGTTCGGAACTGGGCTCGCAATGAGCGCGACAAGAAGGTGACTCTTTGTTTGCTCTTCTTTATAAAAATTGATGGAGTGTCATTACATACGCAAAACAGCTGTAATTATGCACTCATTTTGGTATAATCAACCATTCCCGTGTCAATTTATTCATATTTTCCCACAGGAATACAATGGAACTGATGGCCGATCTCACCACTGCATGGCTTGGCGAGAAAGGAGCTGCGCCGCTATGGCTTGCAATGCTAGGCAGACCTCGGCAGGGTCTGCCGAGCCTAAGGTGCGCCCAGGTCTGCCGAGGAACCTCGGCGCACCCTTAGGTCCAGAGACCGCCGAAATGCAGTGTCTCTGGCATCTGGACATGTTGAATCTAGAGCGGCTTAATCTTTAAGGGAGAAATGAGGTCGCAGTGAAGTTGCTGAGACGGTACACCAAATTACATAGCTTTGCAAAAACTTCATCCGGAGAATCGGTTGATTTGATGGGCGAGGGAGCCAAAGGAGTGGGAGAAGAGCGAGACAAAAAGGATGGAGAGAGAGGCGAGACGCGCTTATTGTGCTAATAGTCCCGTCACGAGCTGAGAGTTGATGTTCATGCCCGCTAGGGAGTCTCTTCTCTTACCGCATATCATGGCGCTGATGTCCACTGAGTGTGCATGCGATAGTCCTGACTTCAGTCGATGTAATTGCAAAACCGGCTGTTCAAGAGAGCTGAAACTCAAGAGACAAAGAGAATAGCAAGTTGGATAGGATGAGAGAGGGAAACAAGGGAATGAGGGAGGCGAAACACGAGAGGTATATTGGCAAGGAGACGATTGATGTTCCAGACTCGGATCGTGCCGGCATGGAGCGACCCTGGAAGGTTGGCATCTAATTACTGTTTCAGGGTTGTTTCTGATGATTCACAGAAATAACTGCAGGAGTCGACATCGCGCGCTTGATGTTTAAATGACGTGAATCCCTGCCCATTGATTGGCGACCCTGAACATTTTGATCCTTGTGTTGATTGAACTGTGCACTCATACCAGGCTCCTACCCACCGCACGTTACGGGGTTGGGGAAGACAGAGTAGCGGGATTCAAAGCTGGATCACAGTTGTGTAATATAAAAAGACAAATCACTGTTAGCCGAGACAATAGCTTCCGAACTTCCAAGGCCCTAACCCCTCCACAGCGGCTGGCGTTTAACAGATGTAAAAAACATAGCCACCTGCTTGGCTAACTTTTTGCGAACCTTTCTCCCCATGTGCTTCCTCCATTTAAAAATGGCAGCCATGGTTCAGAACCTCGTGGGAAGCGCTGGGGCAAGTCCGCAGATTTTTACAAGGGTCAGGTACCAAGACGGAATATTTTGACAAAATGTGGCTATGTTGTTTACGTCTGTTAAACGCCAGCCGCCGTGGAGGGGTTGAGGCCTTGGAAGTTCGGAAGCTATTGTGTCGGCTATCAAGAATTTGTCGTTTCCTATTACTATTGAACCAGGTCCACTGCCACTATTAGTATTAGTATTCTGTCTCCTCAACCCCGTAACGTGTGGTGGGTAGGAGCCTGCGCTCATACCCGCTAGGCCTCTGGCTCGTATCAGTTGCTCATCATCCTCAACTATAATAACTGGGGGATACAAATTTCCCGTCCAAACTGGCGACTTCGGTGTATCACTGAATGTAATGTGATGGGACAGAGTCTGAAGGCGTACACAACCAGGGGAAGAGGCACAATGTCCGGAGTAAATATTTGCCATGTAATCAACTCTTTGCCACCTCCTGTCCCCGAAAGAGAGGCGAGGTACTCAATCTTGCTCCCAGTCGCTTAAGCAAACCATGAGACTACTCACGCCTCTAATAATTGGCCTCAGCACGTGGAAGATAACATAAGATATTGCAACCGAGAAGCCCGAGATGACCGAGATTTCCGGTCCGCCCGATAAGCACTGACCAGGATTCTTACCCTTCCCGCTCAACATCGGTTGAACTAAGATTCAACTCAAGTGTCTCATGATGTTTACTCAGGGAGGATTAAATGCCCCAATCAATAAATGTTGGTTGAACATTGAAAATGCAGGGATTGGACTGTTCCCTAGGGCTAAACACCGTGCGCGAGCCCTCTTGTTCCACCAGTTGCCGCCATATTGAGTAGTTGGACTTCTGTTCCCATTTATTCCCGATTCGATACTGTACGCTAATCTGTTCAGGGCTCATAAACCGTACTAATCGAGGTAGACGCGAATCATCTGTTTCATGTTTATCAGACCGGAAAGATCATGCCATGCTGTCGACCCTGTCTTCTCTGTCTGCTTCCCACCATCTGCTGGCTGTCCTGCTGTGTTCGTTTACCACCATACATGGCAGCATTCCAGAGTGACTGAGGGCTCAAGGAGACTGTCAACAACCAATTCAACCTGCTCTGGAGGACTCAGTTGACGCCAAATGCTATTTTTGTATCCTACGGTACGGTCCTGCGGTCGAACGAGGATGTTCTGGTTTGACTCCGGGTTCATTCAGTTAACAGACATTCGTAGATGGAAATCCATGGCTTCAGCGCTGCGCGAGATGGGATGTGAAGAAGAATGGGATGGATTATGGGATACAGAATCAAAGTGGTTGACGGAAACGGTTTCCAATTCGTCAACTGATGTCTGTCCAGCGACCCTGAGGGTCGGTTGCCTCGTATCTACTTCAGGTTTATTTCTCTTTGATCTCATTACCCCGACCCTGACAACCTAAGAGTGATGGATCGGATCCAAATGGCAAAAACCTACAGTGTAGTAGGGCCGGATGGATCACAACTTTGATTTTTCCGTTGTCAAGCTTGCGAATGAGCGCAATAAATTTCGAGTGTAAATCTGTAGATACTAGAAGATATAACAAGCTATACTGAAGTAAAATAAGAGGGATTAAGTGGGTAGAATCTAGCTAGAAGAAAATAATACGCGTGAGGCCGGAAACGTCACAATTCGCGTCACTTGGATTGGCAGGTGTCACACATCATCCTCCTCCATCGGCTCCTCCTCTTCGTCTTCCTCGTCGTCGTCTACGACCGGGACCTGCGGTTTCTTGCCCAACTTGGGCTTGGGCGGCAGGTCCTTCTTTTTGGCACCTCCTGCGGTCAGTTCCGAGCATTGGTGGACCAGGCTTCGACCTCGACGGCATGGCACTGCTTCATTCGCACCCACTCCTTTTCTATCTCCTCTTTCATCTCTTTCCTGCGTTGCCTCTCCACCTTCTTGGCCTCCTTCCCGCTACCTTCGCGTTCTTCTCCGCCTCAATCTCCGCCACGGCCTGCTGGAATTCGTCTGAAGACAGACATTGCGCCCTGCCTCTAAATAATCGCGCACGGTCCGTTCTAGTCTTCTCCTCCTGCTGGTGGAGAGCTTCATTTGTTTTCTTCAGCCCCATGTTCTGGAAGACCATCGTCGCATTCGCTTCCTCGAGGATTTGATCCCGGACGGCCACATTTTGGTGCGCAAGCGATAACTGTTTCTTCAGCTCGCTAATCTCCGCCTCCAGCTGACCCCGAGTCTTGTAGGGCTCTTGTGGTGCCTCGGGCGTTGAGAGCGACCAATCTGGCATCGGTATCGAATGCGGGACGTGCTGGATGACCGGTGGAAGGATGGGGTTGGTGTAGGACTTGGTTTTGGGGCTGCTGAGGAGGGGCGAGCCTGCAGATGTGCCACCCAGGTGCGCGTACAGTGTCCGCATCTTCTTTGAAGGAGACCATAACACAGGATCGAGGTTCTCATCATCCTCGTCTCTGCCACGTCGTCGGGAGGGTGTTTGCGGGAGCGTCGATGTGCTCGCCCGGAGGTTCGATGGGGACAGGTCAAAGCGGGTTGGGGGATGGGTGCGCATCGCGTTGGTGATTGCGCGGACAGGGCTGGGTTGCGGCATCGGGAACTCAGCACGAGTCGATGTCGCGCAGCTCGGCTTCATCTGCGCTTCGCTGACGAAGTTTGGATTGAACGGTATGACACCTGTTACTTCAAACGCTGCGCGCACTGTTGACTCATCGAAGGCCTCGATGTACGCGGGGGCCCATACAGTGAGGAACTCCGCCTTCGAGACGTCGCGCATGTTCTTTGCCTCAAAGTCCACAATCGCCGACTGCCAGCAGGCCTTCATCTTTGCGAAGCACACGACGTCGAGGCCCTGAAGGGCATGTGTGCAGTGTGGAGGATAGCCCAGCAAGATGATATTGTTGTCGCGTGCAAAGTCTCGGAATTTCTTGGTGTAGTGCGAGCTGTGGCCGTCGAGGAGGAGCACGCGCGGGAGGCCGTTCGCGGCCTCCTTGGTGGCGGGATCAAAGACTTTGGTGAGCCATTCGTATCCAAGCTCGCCGTTCGTCCACCCATTGACGGATTTTGCAATGCTAGATCAATGCCGGTGAGTGACACATCAATTATCCTTGCTAGAAGGACTTACAAGGCGTTTATAGTGTTGCCCACACCCCACGCCGTCTGGAAGTTTACCCCTGGGAAGATGATCATCGGGGGGACGACCATCTGCCCATCGCCGCGGATTGTCACCAGCGCGGTGATGTTCTGTCGGCTCGCCCCGCCCTGCTTATGCTGGGTTTTTGTCCCACGCGCCCCGACCACCCGTTCCTTTCCAGTGTACCCGGTCGGGAACCCACTTTCATCCATCCCGTACACCCGGTCTGGTGAGACACCCATATCCACCACCCATTTCTGAACTAACTCGACCCAGGATTTAACTGCTTCTGGATTCAAGCTGCGCGCGCGCTGCGTGTCGAGTGGCTTACTCCAGAAGGTCCGAAGTGCGTCGTGATGGCGATCCAAGAACGCAAAGACCCATTTCGCGCCAACCGGATCGCAGTCTGGGCCGAGTATGGCCTGGCGGACCGCGTCCGCAAACTGCTCGATCTGTCTGTGCCCGAGAGGGAACCCACGGTCCGCGGATTCGAGCATAAACTGCACAAGCGACCACTCTTGGACAGGCGTCAACTTCTGCCATCGCTGATTGGCTTCCCGAATACTCTTTCCTCCGTTGATACGTCGATGTAGGGTACCGTAGGTTACTTTGTGTTTCTCCGCGATGGCTCGAATAGATTTTGGTTTCCCGAGTGCAGCGGGCTTGGCGTGCTCAAGCTGGTGTTCTCGCAGTGCAGCTACGATGCGCAGCTCGGCTCGTCGGGCATTCTCGTGTGCTTTGACACGATTAGATTTAGCCCGTCCGACCATGGGAAGTTGTACAAAATGATGCGGGCCGTGTACGATGTGGCACAGAGGTGGGAAGAAGAAGACTGACAGACGCGTCAACAAGTTGTCACGCTCTTCACGTGTGTCCATTTGGGCAAATTCTACAGGCCGAAATTTCACTCGGATTGCCTTCCAGATTTGGAGAGAATCATAGCAAAGACTGTTGCGCATCGTATGAAAAATAATTCGAGGCCAGCTGTAGGCCAGATTGGCTCATAATTGACGAAAAGGAAAGTTGATAGACGTCTTGATCCAGTACTGATCAGTACCAAAACACGTCGTATTGTCCCACAAATATGATTCCAACTTCAAAATTAATTCAGGACATGTAAATAATATATATCATGCTCCAGTCGATAGGAATTGGGCCTCCATGCACTGTGTAGTGCTAAATAAAATTTTGATCCAAGTGTATGCCGTGATCCATCCGGCCCTACTACACTGTAACCTGACACGGAGATCTGGACAATATGGTTCCACACCAGCATTTCTCAATCAGATAGCAGAAGCTCCATCATGGATGGGGCCTACAATCCGAAATTTCCATGCTAAGATGGCCGCGGATTGTCTGAACCAAGTTCATTCGCATCATTCATATTTGATCGAATACAAACAATCTTCAGAACTGGCTGAACTTCAGAAGCACGAAGGACTTGAGAAGTATTATTTCATGAATATGCAACCCAACGGTGGGAGGTTGGGTACATTAACGGTTAAATTTGTCTTTAGCTGGTGCATCTTACTCCGGAAAATTGCCGCACACGTCTTCTCGACCCTGCGCTGATGTGAACCAAAACAGGGAGTCCGAACCTTCAATTTGATCCACAAGATCTTTGTTTCAAATTTATCAACCAGGGAAGTTGATCCCCGGTTTCGAGGGAGGATTACGGTGCGTTGCACAGGGCACCTCTCCAGCTCTCAGATCTCCTCTTCCCCATCCTCAAGTTCTGTAAGACACTCAATTTTACCGCCGGAAATCGCCTGTATTCGGTCTCCAAATCGCTGTGAAAGCGTTCCAAGGTCTTTTAAACCCTCTGGCGAGCCTTTTGGTCTCACCGTTTCTTTCCCGGCACAGCTATATACCACATATATCGGATACGGCGGAATTTAGTCAGGTGTGCTGTCCATATTCCCGCTCATCCAATTACTCACTGAAGAGAATGTGCAATAGGGCACCAGGACAGACCAGGACCAATGAGTAGTGGTCGGCAAATTTACGGTTATCCAGGACACAACTGTGCCTGTCGAGGTGTTTATGGGCTAGTTGGCAGCCGGCGAATCTCGAGCACTCCCACTCGAGCGCAGATATCGGGCACCTCATAGAGCGAGTGGTCTGTATCTTTGCATTTTTCACCTTTGATTCAGTTCAACTTGCTTCGAGTCTATCCCCGACTCGTCCTACTTTCATTTCTCCTGCTCAATGTTCTGAACTTTTTCTTTCAGATTTCCACTTTTCGACCAACCTCTACACGGCTCAAACCGACATCAACACCTACACTTCAATCTCGCTGCCATGCCCGCTGACCCGACGAATTCAGGGTCAAGACTTGCCGTGGTGCATCAACCTCTCAACAGACCTTTCTAGCGTCAATATCTCGGATCTCCGGGTCGTGTTTGACTTCTTCAACTCATTGCTGCCGTGTTCACTGACCCAACCACCAGTGGCAACTTCTTCCCATTCAAGGCACTCGAGACGCGTAAGTCAGATTCTTCCCTTTTCGTTTCTATCGCTTTTCATGTATTGCTCTGTTGATCTCTCCTAGATCTTTGGTTACATCATATTAGACCCGTTACAAGAGCTCCTCGACATACAACTTCCGGATGAACATCGACGCTGTCATGCACGCTTGGATCTCGGTCAGTCTTTCCTCACACCCTCATTTCGTTTTCATGTCTATTATCTACACGTTCAATCTTGTTCAACCTCGTTTCGTTGTTCTTTGCTTTACATTTATGCCTCATTTTTCTTATCACCTTTCCAAGTTAAACAACTGCGAGTACCCTTGGCCAGAGCGGCTGGACAATGCTCATAGATCTCACACGGGGTAGGACAAGGTGAATGACACAATTCCCGACCACTAATGTGGCTGACTGTTTCTTTTAGCAAATCTTGATAGTTACTCATGTTTCCGAAATGCGCAAGCCTGGAATATTGCATCTACGGCAGCCTTCAAGTAGCTCACATTGACCAATCTCGTGGATGCGGTGAGTGGACAAGTCTACCGGAAGCAGTACCAGACTGTTATCGCGATTCAACGAGTCCCGGGTAGGTTCCTTGTGCGATTTTAGCACTCTTTTGTTAATCCGTCGCCTCCCCCATGGTGATTGGTAATTTAATCGATCTTGGTCTTACTAGTTTCAACGCTGTTTTGTTAATCGGCTGGTGGTTCCTCGCTGCTCGGTGCGTTTTGAACACTGTTTTACTAATCCAGAATCGCTGATTGAACACCTTCCTCGCACTGTTGTCGGAAGGAAGTAGTAATGAATGCATTGGGGTTGGGTCACAGTACAGCCTGTTTAAACAATCAGTGATTAAGTCGGATTTTGTGTTGAGACGGGAATTGTTTAAGCAAACTTCATATAGATTCTTCAAACTATTAAAATCCAAAACTGCACCAATTCGAGGCGCTTCTGTACAACATGTGCGCATACAACATCTGATGTAACATAATCAATTTATAATTCAAATACATTATCCTATCGTGCCCAATGAATCATTTAGTGAAGGGCGGGATGAGGCGGGAAGACATCGGGAAGGGCGGGAATAGATGGTGGACAATGAAGGGAGTCTTTGATGAACGTCAGGAAGCATGTCAAAATTGATGGGTCTAGACCGGAGTGACAAGGCCGAGTCACGACGCATATGCGTGTGTACGCATATGCTTGTGTTTTGGCGGGATCTGCGTAGTTAGGCAGAGCACCCGAACGGGGCCTTATATGTACCCGCTCTCTGCCTGTGACCTTTTCCAATGTAAGTACCTTCTGCTGGCTCGTTGAACCATAATAAATTTCCAGTGATGATAAAATTCTCGATTCTTCGACGTGCGAAAGTGCGTGCTGTCTGGATGCTGTGGTCTCCACGAGGCACGGCGCCTAGTCTCGTCTTCCCTCGCAGCCGACTCACTCCTGCTCTCTAACCACAATGCCCAAACATCGAAACCCCAACCGTCGGCCTGTGTATAACTTGTCAATACAAGGTGCGGCAGTTCACGCGTAGTGGACAAAGCAGGGAGCTATTCGTTATTCATTCTCCTTAGGCGGGCAAGGAGGCGCTGGTGGTCAGGGCCAGGCTGCAGGTGCTCAAGGTGGCGCAGGTGGTACTGAGACGGGTCCCACTATGAACTCCAAGATCACAACAAGATCATTCATAGTCGGGCGAGTCACGAACTACAGTGCCGCTCCGAGCGTGCCATCCGGTACACTTTTCGCTTTGTACTGTACGAAAAGCCTGAATAATTGGTAGACTTCCGCATGATCCCGCTGGCAGACATAGATCTCCGACATGAAATACCAGTCAAGGAATACACTGATTTTGTAAACCACCAACGACGGGCTCGGGTCCAGCGGATATATTCTGCCAAGGTTGAAGGTCGAGAGTCAATTGTGACGGTAGCGATGTATCAGGGAAACGGCGCGGAAGAGGTGTGTAGCGTTCTTTTTTTGGAAATGGTGTCTGAGAGGTTTTTGGAGGAATGGCGACAAGATATCAAGAAATACATGTCCTTTCGGCCAGTTCCATATTCAGTTCCGTTCCCTGCTCATCAGTTCTCTAACTTGTAACACCAGCCATCCGAATGTTATTCAGGTTTATAGTGCGGCGACTTCAAACGGTATACACGCCACGATTTTCCGTGACGGTGCGGATTTCTTTTGTAAAATTGGATTTCTCGACCTTGACATTTGAAATAGATCTCATACCGCTCAAACAATTTCTGCGTCAACATTCTCCCTTGTTGGCGGTGTATATTTGTATTTACTGTGTAGGTGTCCCTTGCATTTCATCCTTCCTCCATTCATTCTAGCGGCTGGTACAACCCGAATTTCAAAAGACCACCTGGAAGAGTCATGAAGAACGGCTGGACTCGGTATTTAGTTCATTCTTTGTGATAATCTGTGCTAATTTTATTGGAAAGACAAGTTTCCGGTCCGGTGATGTATTGAATAGCAATGTCTTGCTGCCATGGTCGGCGGATGAGGAATACGGATTTGGAAATAATGACTCCAACCCCAACTACTGGCTAAGTCAAGCAAATCATATTTTCCGCCGTCTCCATATCACATCTAATTTCGGGGATTACGGTGCCACTTACGCCCTCGGTCGATTTCGTACTTTTACTGACTTTTTTGCGCAGTTTTCCCACTGTGTGCAGAATTTCGCCTTGAATTTTCTAGAACTGCAGAAGACTCTCCGATGGGCTTCCTGTTCCTCTGTCCAAAAGAACACTTCAGAGCCAGTCCATCCTCCTTGCGTTGGCCAGACTGTGCCGCATACTGGTCTCTTGATCCATCTGGTATGGATCGTCTCAGTCTAGAGGAGGCAACACGTCTCGGGTTTCCTGATTTTAGCCGCGTCACCAGAGCTCGTGGGTTTTCCTGGGATGCCAGCGTCTATGAAGGACTCCGTCAATTCCACAAAGCCAAAGGTTTTGATCCATACAACCAAGACGTCGCCCGACATCTTGACCACCCGCTCTATCAATTATTTTCCGAAGTCGATCCTCCATTTGCCTATGGTATGTTCGCCCACCGAACGAACCGTCTCGTATAGCTCAGACGATCCAAGTCGAGGAAGAAAATTTCAATACAAATTCTGATTGCGACGCAGCCTCAGACGATGGCTCTACTCCCGAAGACGTTGATGGTATGCTCGATTCCAGTCGTCCAGCGATCTGCGAATCATTTGTTCATGTACTAATTCAAAGTAAATGACGGCGACCAGCTTTCTTATTTCGAAGACTCTCTCTATCGACCTACTATTAGTGGATCGGACACTCTATCAGAATCTGCAGAGACATTGAATGGGCAAGATCATCGTAAGCGGAATATTTCTGTTGTTGACAGTTGAAACTGAACCTTCGCAATTCCTCAACTTCCGAGTCGACTTTTGTTCACAGCACGACTGAACTACCCACGATTCACGAAGAAATGCCTCCCTTGCGGAACGATTATCGTAAGCGAAATACGGCTGATCTCGGTTGAAACTGAACCAGTGCAATTTCTAGCCTCCGAGTCGATTTTTGTCCAAGATACAGCCGAGCCACCTACGGTTCACCAAGAAATGCCTGCGCCCTCCGAGACCTTCAAATTTCTGATGAATATCCAGCTCGTGTTGATTTTGTTTCTCGCATTATCTCGCCTGTACGATCGTGCTTGGGGGTAGTATGAGACAGGTTCGGTGTATTCGGACCTTAATAAACTCTTACGCCAGTTTTCTTGGTCGCCCGCCCTCTGATTTTCCTGTGGCGGTCTTTGTTCTCTTCCGTGGACCATCACAAGCAAGTTCAATCATTGAAAAGAAGCTATTCTCCTTGGGTAGCGCTGACTCGGCACCCCGATTCGAAGTGACTTAGTCCAGCGGAGATTAAATCCAGCGGTATAGCGTTCAACGTTCAACCCTAAAGTTAAGCAGACAATCAGGGTATTTTGACGTCAAGGGTGACGTCACGTCCCGATAATGCCGAATGATCGATTGCCCGTGGGCCGGCGGGAAAGCGCACTCCGGAACCCGGCGGGCAGCTGCCGCGATGTACGGCATCAGCGGAGACTCAGCGGAGCTTAAAAAGCTTCGGACAGACGGACAGGCTTAATTTTATAAATAGGGAGACTACTATTCCAGACACTGACTGCAGTTTTGTTAGCCATTTCCCAAGGGCCTGTTCATTGCACCCTCGCAGCTCCCATCGCCGACAGTGAATGACTTTGCATGAGGTCTGCAACGGAAGGTGGTACGGTCTCCTGTTCCCTGGCGTCGAAAGTGACGCCGATTGAAAGGGACAGGACACCAGAGCGTTTTAGCCAATTTCGTAATAAATTTAGTTGTCGCGGAATGCGCTCCTGAGTTAGATTGAGCTGTAGAGCACGCCAAAGTTCGGGGAGGAGATCGATATATGCCGCCATTTTCGGCACACCTTGCCAAGGAGGATGATGAGGCAAACGGAGTGACCCGGGCAGGATACGGTGACAAGAAATGGGAGAATATCTTTGCCGTCATTTCGAACGGTAAATCCGCTGCGTTCCCTCGCTTTAGATTCCGCCCAGAGCCATTTTTGCGTTTTCCGCAAGGCATTCAGTGTGAAGTGCGTGCTTTTATGACCGTGAATCTCAGCCATTCTTGTATTTTCCATTCATTTTGAGGAACGTGCTTTGATGACCGTGAATTTCAGCCATTATTGTCTTTCCATTTGAAGCGCGTGGTCATAGTCTGTCACATTCTGATGATCTGATTGCACTTGATAAACTGATCCTGACACGGATATCCCCTGACAGATGGCGCTGAGCCATTGAAATCTTGAGACTGGATGTACGTACCTAGTCGCAGTAGTGATCTTTGCTGTTAGACCTTGTGCGAGTTGCTCACGGAGTCTCTGGAGTACTTTGAAAGTGAAAACTAATGCTCAAGGGCATTACAGTCGTAAACTAGGAAGCGCAACACAACGTAGAAGCGCAACACTAGCTATTACGTATCTTTGAGATCTCAGACTTGATCCAAAATTTATACAAGCAAAGTAGAGTATAGTATCATCCTGTTCACAACAGGATCTATCCAAAAAGCTCCTGTGAAGCCCGCAAAATTGCAATGTTTGTAACGGCATTTCACAGCCTTTGATCCCGATAATCAGACCTTTCCATGTTTCCATGTTCACAGTGCTGGTGTGGGCCAATTCTGTTGGATTGGGGGGTTTTCAGCATCCCTGATTACAGATATGTAGGTCAAACCACCAAGAAATGTACCTCCAGAGTAGATCGTCTCGTCGCTGGCCGACCACCTTGGGGCCCGTCTTCCTTGATTTATTACCAGGAATTTTCCGCCGCACTCAATCAGTTACCCCAGGCAAGTCATCCTTGTCTTCATTTTTGTTGTCCAATTTCTACATTTAGACGGATCTGAGGGGCGCAGCGAGCCCCAAAGAAGATCTCAAAGCCATGTTTCTATTCCTGAATAAGATTTCTGATTGATTCATTCCAAATTTTTCATCTCATCTGCCATCACACAGTCACCACAGGCAAGTCATTCTCTCGTCCGTTTTCCGTACTTCTGTTGGCCATGACCTTGTCCCGACCCTGTCCTTCTTCCTCTCAATCGATCTTGAACAAACCCGGACTGATTTATTCTTGACAGCTGCACGAAGGAAAGTCGTCATTTTTACTGTTCTACGTACGTTTCTACAAGATGTCGTGCGGAGACCAGACATGCGCATGAGGCGGAGGGGGCACAGCTCTCCATGTCCACCGTCCCTACAACGCATAGCATCAAATGAGGTGACCTTGTCGAGGATTATAACGCCGTTGGTGGTATTGGCGATATGCGGCACCTGACGACCACCGCCGTTGACGTTCATGTCCTGTCCTGGCTGTGTGCATATTTATCTCTCCCCGATGCAGAAGTGGAATAAGTGTTCATTTTCTGGCGGAATTATGATCTAGCTAGGTGCATGTAGCCACCACCGATTTGAATGAAAAGATACAATATTGCGCCTGCAAACGATAAACCCGTGCAACGGCCGTGACGGCCGTGTTTCGACGGCCCGTAGAGGCTCGGTCAGGGCTTCGCCAGCGAAAAGAAGGGGGGCTGGGGGAAGCCATGAGCGTGAGGCATTGCAGGCTTGCTGCACTTCGGAGGCTTGGATCTCGGGAAGTACGAATTCTTCAGCGCTGTGCAGCACCGCTCCGCATCACGGACCGAATCGAGAAGCCCTTCCGCCTTCAGCACTTGATAGCAATCCCGGATTTGTTGCATTGTCTGTCAAGTTATGAGATTTGGAAATGCACATAATGCTCCCAACCTTGTTCAGCAAATGGACAGATAATTCCTTGATGTAGCTTGATTGCAAGGTATCAATGGTGGGGGGCATCATTGAGAGAAATATGTCTGGCGATGATTGGAGACGCTGACGAAACAAGAGGGACCCAACTCACCGACCTCCCACCGAGCCCAAGGAATGTCTGTTGTACGTGGGTGGGCTGCTGGTACCTCTTCTGGTTGCGCAGTCAGAAATCTGGAGGACCGGACAATTAATATGCAGTCAATGAGAAGCCCTGTACATGAACTCAGTTATGTTGGAAGCTGTTGAATAAAGAACACGCACGTGATGGGGGGAAACGAGAGCCTCGTAGATCCATATCAATGGGCATCGGTGCATGAGTTGTTCTTGCGGAACGCCTCGCGTGCCTCGCAGGCATTTGCGGTACCTCAGGGAGTAGTCCAGCCAGCGAAAGGGGCATCGAAGGCGAACGATGGGGTGTTCGTATTGGAGCCAGTATTTCCTGCTCCTTGACTTCCCAATCGTTCAAGTTCGGGTCTGACTCCAGATCCATTGATAAGACATCGTTGGTGTAAGGGGTGTATCCGCCACGTCCTGCTTTCTCGCAGCTGCTGCACAAGCAGTGGCGATTTCCTCTGCCGACTGATCGTCATGAGATCTTCACGGTCTGACTTGCAGCAATACACAACGCACAATAGTCATCGCCATAATGAGCTGTAATTTCTTCGCCGACCGCGATGGACCTTGAAACGCGGAAGGTGATCTGTTTGCCTTCACGAGATAATTCGCAGTTGTTGTTGCAGTCGTGCTGAACGAGTTCGTGAGACATCAGGAGTGATGGAGAAGGAAGCAACTCGCATTGACAAAGCGGGCAGGTCCGAGGAGAAGGTAGTCCTTCTTCATCTGTTCAGAGCGGATGATGCTGAAATCTTTGCGAACGTTCGAGCCAGAGGGTGTAGAGTAAATATCGTCGTCATCTGATAGAGGAGCTAATGATCCTTTTAGGGCCTTGATGACCGTTCCGGGGCAAAGAGCTCTTGTGGCTAAAATACACAACTCAGGCTTGCCAGTGCGATGTGTGTATCTGGAAGTCCGAGCAATCTCAATCCAACCCGATAGGTGGTAGAGCTCAAGATATCGCGATGCATGGCTGACATGGGAGGTTCAGTAGGACCGCAGCGTAAAGCCCACCAACTCACGTGGCAAACGCATTGATTTGTTGTGGGGTATACTCATCGACATAACGTCGGATGGAGGGAAGTCTAAAAAGGGGTGAGATTGGTGGCAGGGGAGTCTGGATGTCATTACGCGAGAAATTCGTCAACGGCCTGGGGACAGTGAGGCTTTCAGAAGTGAGCTGTGAAATTCAGTATCAAGAAGACTTTTCCTTTCGAGGAACGAATCGTACCCGTCGGACAAGAGGGAGGATTGAGTCCGGATCGATGGGGGGAGGCCTGTACGACGGATCCATCTTGTGGACAACGAGGGGGTTCTGCACCAGTGCTGAGCCTTTCGACGAGGATATGACTGAGAAAATCGTCATCCTTGGCAAGATCGCAGGCTTTCATAAGGCTAGTCGGCCGCCAGGGAACCGGCTGTGTTGTATCGATTGCCCCAACCGGCGCCATTGACCTCTCAGTGATTCGCAAGGAAAGAGACAAAGAAGAGACAAAGGCGAGTCGGAACACGTGGCACTGTCAATGATGTGATCCGTCGATCGGTCATGGTTCCGCTTATGAGACCATCAATTGCGCTTTTTATACTATCGATCGGGGACCTTTGCAAAAGGAGGTACCTGTGGAGCAACATGCACTTTTAGATCCACCTTGCGAAATGGTGCGAGTCCTGACGTGTATATTTCCAGATTTTCCATCATGCCAACACCGTATGGAAACAAAGTTGGCCACGTATGTGCGAAGATATCTGAGCTATCAGAGTGATAGGGCCATATCTGTCCAAGGTGTCAGTGGGGATACTCAGAGTAGGGTATGAGCAGGGCGCGAGGACAGCAACAACGGGAGTAGACAGCCGGAATCCCAGGTCTGGATATCTTGAGCATGGATTTGCTATGCACTCTTAACAGCGTTGACGAGTACCGTCCCAACTTCACTTGACATGCGTCGAATTTGACAGGGACCGAGAGATGGGTTAGTCTGTTGTTAACCGCGCCACCCTGTATAGGTGACCGCGTTATTACAAATCATCGGAGTTTCAATTATGTTCCCACGGCCTTTCCGCCATCCCATCTGCGCCGTCATTGCTCTCTCGTTTTCCCTGATCTCCCTCACGCTCTGTCGGCTATTATGGCACCATGGCACCGAAGTTTTGCTAGCGCGACCCCACAAGGAGACCGTTCCCTTACTAAGATCCTAAAGGAAGGGCCAAGGAATAATTTCCGCAGTGGAAGGCCGACCGCTATTGTTCGCGGGCCGGCGGCACAACCTGGTCAGCTGCATTCTGGACAACCCAAATAGAATATGCTACATTGCTACTGGTGGTGGAAAGTCTGCTTTATTCGCAGTTCCGGTCATCGTACTCCGAGAAATGGCTCGAAACCGCCACCTTTGAACGGATCTTCCGACTCGTGCGCTGCCACAAGGAATTCTTGTTACACCTGCAAAGGGCCTTGCTGCTAACATAGTATAATTCATGTTTACATCCTGTACTTATATCAAGCGTTTCTAGGTGCTCGAGCTGGTAAACCAGGGATTTTAGCTTTCGCATACTGTCCTGAAACTATTGCAGCTGCGCGTAAGGCCGGTCGTAGTGTAGTGGACGAAATCCCCGACCACAAGACCTGGAATATGATCTGTGTCGACCCTGAGCATATGTGCGACAAGGCATGGCCCGAAATCACAGCATCCGACGTCTTCCACGCAAATATCACGTACAGATGACGAGGCACATCTAATCCATCGGCTTCCGTCGCAACTTCAGACATATTCGCGCCGTCTTTGGTGACCGACTCCCATGCTCCATGCTTCTCATGGCTCCTTCTACGACGCTCCAGCCTGGCTCTCCCACGAAATCTGTGGGGTCGAGTCTCGGCATGCTCGGCGACAATTTCCACATCTTCTGAAGCTCCAATGAACACCCCAATACTCAATTGATAATGGAAGCCCCTCAAGAACGGTGTCGGAGGAAATGTCCTTCCCCAGCTACTGCAGTACCTGAATTTCCGTCGCAGGGGAGCATTCATTGCCGCAGAATCGACGATGTTCTCTGTGTATTTATCTCCGTGTGGAAGGTACTGCAAAAATGTACACCTCACCTTTCCAGCTCCAGCACTTCCTCCCAGCATAGACCAGTCCCTGTTCGTCCATCGAACCGATTTCTGCACCAGAAAAAACGGCTTAAACTGATGAAGGAGGAGCGCGAGAGAATTCGGTGAAACTGTGGTACAGTCGTCCGGGCTCTCGCGGGGATATGTCGTTTGCTTTCTTTGTCAACATTGTCCTCGTGTTGTATTTGGTATGAAATTGCAATCTATTCTACCTTGTCGTCGCATTTACCGTTACTTTCTGTCTCCGGCTCATCCATCTCCGGCTCCTCATCTTCTGAATGATTTTTTTCTCCAACCTGCGGTCCACACAGCCGTTCCAGCAAGAGCTGAACAAGCAATGTATGTACGCGAGTCACCGGCCGAGCCGTGTATTTACATGTTTCATCGAAGTTGTGGGCGAGCAGCGGAAAGGTAAGATGTGAAGAGGCGCATACGACGCGCAGGTGACGGGTTACCGAGAGAGCATGTGACGAAGACAGCGCAGGGTACAATGGGCCTGCCCACAGCGAGCGCCCCCGTAACCTGCGCAACTCCGGCTCGACCTCGACCGCATCTCGGGGCCGACGCGCCACGCTGGGATAGCGCTAACAGAAAATGGCCGTGCCCCGAGTGAGACGGAAATCCAGCGCGTTCGCAACGGCGTGAGCGTCCCAACACGCGCCGAGCGGAGGTGAGGAGAGCGGGGCCATGGCGCCGCGAGGGTGCCTTGAGGGTATAGGCGGCTCGGCGAGGGCGGGCGTCCAGCGCGGCGACAAGATCAATGAGTGGTGGGAACGGTGAGCATGAGCGACAGTGGCGGGCAAGGGCAAGCGGCGGGAAATGTTGTTGGTGTTTGGCAAAGACTTCGAGCGGCCATCAATTTAGAAAGTGACAAGCACAGCCAACAGATTATATAACTTGTCCACCAGGAAGTCCACCGAGTCCACCAGGTCCACCAGGTCCACCGTCCACCGCGGTGGACTTTCTCATTCACCTATGTTCTCCAATTTCGGCCTACACTTTTGATGCGGAAATGCCGAAAAATCGCCCAAAAAGGCAAAATGAATACTTGGTAGGCGTTGAGGGGAGAAGTCGGTGCGAGTTGAGAGATGATGGAGGAGGTTTTCCGGGCCAAAGAGGGCGAAGAGTACTGTACTATTTCGACCAAGTATTCATGGGTGTGACCAGTGACCCCCGATGGCAGGATGGCGTTGAGATGTACTCTGCTATAAAATCATTACCATTAGATAGACTGACATGTGCACACTTGTGTTAAATATTCATGAATTCTTGTGCTTTCCATTTTTTGTGATAATGCGAGCTGTCACGAAGCCAAGGAGGTCTCCAAGTCCCATCGGCCGAAGGTCCGAAAAGCGTTGGGCCCGAAATACTACAGTATTAGTCCTTCAAGCACTTGAAGGTTGCCGATGATCCCAATTTTTGGGCCATGAATGCACTCTATATGCAGTACTTGTGACCAAAAGGAATTGGGAAAAGAGCTGCTGTGGCGCCTGAGCGATGCAATTCTATCTGAGCTTATTTACTTGGCCAATTTCTGGGACAAGTGAGACAGCAGGTCTTTGAACACACACAAGCGTGTTGTTGTCAGTAGAGGGGGTTTCCGGGGTCGGGGAGAACAAATATGCACATCCCATGTCTCGAATATGCATGGATGCAGCGAAATTAATGGAATTGTACTGTTTCGCTTCCTCGTTATTTGGCCGAATTTGGGTTCTTCGAAAGATTGCTCTTGTTCTCCATGAAAAGAAGACATAACCTCCGGGTCCTTTCTGCTGTCTGGTAGCTAGGAGGGAACTGCACTGGTCTACAACAAGAAATGATGTCATTGGAGCATTATCGAACCCGCAATCCGCCATGCCGTTTGAGCGTTTCGCTTCACGGTTAAAGACTGTATTGGGAAATGGTGGTGGACTAGTGCGGTTGGTGCCGACGGACTAATGTCGGCCCGAAAGGGGGCGAAAGCCTAGACCCAAGGGGGGTAGTCCATAGCTTGATCTATGGCCTCTTGGCAGCAATCAAATGCACCGCCAAAAAAAAAAAAAAAACAAAAGAGGCGCCGTTGATCGACTCGAGTCACATCTGATCTGTGACTCGCGGGGGGATCCGGAGCGGCATATGCCGTGATTCGTCAAAGGCTAGCATCGGACTGTTTTCACGAGTTATCGGACAGCACCCTCGAATGAAGAACTTCAAGAGGTGCCCAATCTCTGGATCTGACCCACCCACCATAGACCCCCCCCTACCAAATATTTTGTCTCTGTTTGAATCCAAACAATGGTCTCGCCACTGCTGCTTGCGCGAGCGCGACGTACAGAGGCTACTTAAAGGGGGGCCATGCAACGCGGCTACAGGTGATACGTGGCCTACATAGCACGATGTGGTGGTTCCGCTTTTTCCCGATGAGGATATTCGCACCCTTCCCATGCTGGGGTGAAGCACCTTGAGTTTCAGGGGTGGGGCTCGAGTGGTGCGCACAGGCAGCGTACCGCCCCGCGTGGCGCGAGTGGTATCTGGTACACCGAGCGAGTATGAAGATCGAGGGGGGGTAATAGGAAATTCGCCTCTTCCTCCCCTTTCACTGCCCGCCAGGTCCGTCTTTATCTTACTTATTTATAGCTCTCTTTGTCCCTGAAATTTCACTGCACACTAGCGGTGTGAAATTCTCTCACCTATCATAGTAAAATCCATACATGTGGCCAATTCGTAACTACTCAGATGTATTCTTTGCGGTCCACGGTCGAATACAATCTAGAGCCGTCGCTGGCTGCGCTGGCGCAGTTACAACTCACGTGCCTTTCAACACAAGCCAGTAAGACTGTCCGCCGATGAATGCAGTGCGAAGCTAGCTGACCATTTTTTATCCAAGTCCGTATCTCTCCAAGCTGAGAGAGTCTGTGGATTCTTGAACTACAAGGCAGAATGAATGCAGTGACTTTGAATTTGTTACCTTGGCTCCTCAATGCAGCTTACAACAGGTGAATGGTCAGAATTATCTAGCGGGACAGCAATGTTATCATGTGGTCCATTCACTGGTTCGAGCACCTCCCCACAGCGTGGCAAAAGGTCGTGGAACGATGATAACGACGATGGGCAAAGGGTGAAAAAGCAGAAAGCTAATATAACCCATTGCTTTCGGTGCGGACACACTGGCCATCTTCCCGAGTCTTGCCGTAAAGACACCACAATCGCGGGAAAACCATGCGCCCAGTGAGCCCCCGCGGTGAGCGGATGCTGCAGGCAGTGGGCCTAGTGGCGAACGTCCCGTGGGTCCGCAGGGTCTTCCCCGCGCTAGACCAATTTTTGTCAGTACTGCAAAAGATCTGGAAAGACTTTGTAATAATAGCTCAAATGTGCCATCAGGCAAAAGGAAGGGTCTGGGTGGAACCTCGTTCCCCCTAGCGTTTTATATGTTCAAGTATACTGCTAAACCGCACCTATCTACTTGACATATGCGTCGTAAGTTACAGGAAATAAATCACGTGTGCGTAAAAACTTGCTGGGTCAATAGCGTTTAGTAAAGGCCGTTGTTGTCACACCATCAAAACAAACCATCCTTCCGGCATCAATTGGATCAAGCACCGATTGTGATCCACGACTTGTTCATCCTCCTATGACGGCATTTCTTGCTCAATTATCAAAGTTAAACTTCAAGGATCCCACTAACATAGTGCGGAGTCCGTGAGCAAAATCACGGAATATTCTAAATGGTTTCTGGTATAGAACAACTTTCAGGGATCAAAATGTGCTGAGTCTTGCTCTGCGAGGTCAACTGAGGTACTGAAGTGAAATCTGGTCCATTTTATCGTGTTAAAGGGTATTACATGCTTGTATAACATGAATATATCCATTTCCGAGTCACCCGAGGCTAGTTGAAAGCATGTTCAGCTATGCATACGGTTTGAAATGTATGTCAAAACAAAGTGGAATTGATGGGACTCGCTCCAGTCCACGGTCGTTTTCTTTACCATTGTTTCACATTTCACTATGGCTCAATTAACAAAGTTTGTAGCGAATACCCGCGGCTAATGCATCTCCATCTCGGATTCTGCGATTTCTCAAATTTACCTCCACTGAGACTACAAAAAAAGCTGAATTACCTGGCATAGAACTCAAAAATAAAAAGATCCGAGATGGAGAGGCACTAGAGATTCATATTTCAGGTACATCTTCTCTTGGGCCGAACACATTTGAGGTCATTGACGACCGGCGCAGATTGGGTTTGAATTTGGGTCACCATCAAAGCATCTCTCTGACGCGTGCTGAGGCATGGGAACGGAATTTGGCAGCCGTCATTTGCCCGCACCACCACGTACTGTGCCGTGCCATACAGTTTAGGGCGGTCACTGTTACGCGTTGTCTTGCGTTTTCCGACGTGAGATATTATTCACTCCCACCCAATTAAGTGTGCACATCTCTTGGAGACGATTTCTCCGCCGCAGCTTGCAGCATCTGGTCAGTCTCGGCAAACCCTTCGATGGGTCTCATCATGCTCCTTGCTCGAATCTCGCGTCAATGACTCCGAGATACCAGGTTATTTAGCCTTTCAGGAATCCTGCATTGAACTGATCCACCCGGTACTCTAGTAGCATATTTTCGTTAGGAGAGAATAGTGGGATACCAGCTTTTTCAGCCTTTCTGGAATCATGCATTTAACTGACCCACCCGGTACTCTAGTAGCATATTCTCGTTAAGAGGGAATAGCTTGGAAATTTGTCGAAAAATTTAGAAGATATTATCTCCACTTGACAAAATGTGCAGCAATGACACCACTTTTCAAGGGATTTGTATGAAAGTTTGTTAGAATATCAAAAAATATCGAAATTTTGGTGGCTACAAAAAGATTTAAGAGCCCACGCACCTCCGCTTATGTTCATGATTGCGTTTACTCGTCTGCCTTTTCAAAAGACTCCATCCACGGTACGTTTCGATTTGGGTGTCGACAATGTTTACTAATTGCGAGGCAGATATTTCCTGTAAAGAACTCGCCAGTGATAAATCGATGGGACAGATTCTACTGACATATATCATGATACGTCTCTCCCAAATTCGCCTAAGGCGGAGTATACCCCTATAGAGCCGGATTGGGCACTTTGGCAACCACTGGACCTCCTTTGAATATTCCTGGTTTCAATGGCTTCCAATGGTCGACTTTCAAAATACTTTCAACAAAGGTTTCTAAATTTGGACCAAATTCAGACATCTTCAGTGTCACGATGCCATGTCTCGCAAAGATAGTCTCCCGCATTCACAGGCAATTCATCACCCTCTAAGGACACAACAAGGTTATTTGGGAAGCTGAAGCGGTGCCTTGAATTGCAATGAAAGAGGGTGGGCCTGAAATTTCAGGAAAGGGGCAAGATCCTTGTGATGGAAGGTCAACAACATCAAGTACCCCACCCTTTTGCTTCTTTCCCCCTTCAATTTCGATTTCGATTTTATTTTCCATTTTCTAGGTGAAGAATCAAATCCTACCTTGCTGAGAAAAACAGTGGAACATTGTCCCTAAAATGCATAAATGTGCCAAAAAGTGTATGCATTATGCATTACAACAAAAATGCATAAAACTCCAGCCTACCAAGTTGGTGAACACCCCAAACCTATGCATTATGAGAATTACAAGCGGTCGACGGCGCTTCGCGCCGTCTCCCACTTTTGAAAGACGACTATTTCAGCCTCGAGTCCCCTCAAGGCCTAGACATTGGGAGAAATCGAATGAAATTTCCCTAGATTGGTCTCCGAATAAAACTGTGAGTTCCTCCGACTTGAGGCTCCGAGCTGGGCAACTCTACGGCGAGGAAGCCAGACTGAACGGCATACCCGCAGTGTTCAAAATGTGATTGCCAATAGTGTCGTTCACAGTAGACTTTTTTGCGCCCTTTTTCGTTCCCTCTTTTCCCCCTTTTTCAGTTTCCCATCGATTTTCACCAGATTTTTTTTCCCTTTTAGCATCTGGCATATAAAAAGGGCAGAAAAGGGGAAAAAAACCAAGTCGATACCTCAAAAACTGCAAGAATTCCACGAAAAAAGGGTGCGAAATTTCAGCACCTGAAAAAAATTGTGGAATAGTCGGAATGGTGTACGGGGCGCTTCGACCGATTTTGGAGTTCACGACACATTGTTTGGTCTCATGCTCAACCTCTTCTGGGTTAAATCTTTTAAAACCCGGCGAGTAGCCATAGTGGATGGCAACCTTTGATTTCAGCACCTGCAAAAAATTGTGGAATCACTCCTAGGGTCGGAATGGCGTACGGTGATTTTGTCGTCAACATCACATTGTTCGGTCTCGCACTCGATCTCTTCTGGGTTAAATTTTCTTAAACCCGGTGAGTGGGCATATTGGATGGCGACCTTTGATTTCGGCAGCTGAATAAAATTGCGGAATCGCTCCTAGGCTCGGAATGGCGTACGAAAATTTGGCATCAACGTCACATTGTTCGGTCTCGCGCTCGACCTTTTCTGGGTTAAATTCTTTCAAACCCAGAACGTGGGCTTATTGAACGGCGGCTTTCGCATCCAGCAACTCAAAAAAATTGTGGAATCACTCCTACAGCTGGAATAATGTACGCGGCATTTCATCTGATTTTGGCATCAACAACACAATGTTTGGTCTCCCGCAGTTCAAAACTCTCCCTGCAGAACCCGGCCGAAATTCATTATAATGCACTGGATGGTGGGAATGGCGATGACTTTGCCACCCTTGCGCGAGGCCGCAAAGCACTCCGTTAGATACCACAAAAATTCGTCCTCTTCCTGGTAAAGAGCTGCGAGTTCTTCGACAGAAAATGCGACGTCCTCTCATTCAATAACCTCTGTATTTTTCCTACGCTTATTGGTTGTTGCTCTGAAATGACGACGGTTGTAATGGGGAGAATAGGGTGGTAAATACTCGATACGACAACCTGCATGGGCTGAGCACAATAGTGGACATCAACGGCATAATGGGCTTACCAAAAGATTCGACAAGATCACGAATCTCATCCGAATGGTGTATACGAGCATTCTCATGGAGGATGACACTGCGTGGGGCCGGATAGGGATTCATTTCTGGGAGCTGTAGAGCAGTGAGAGATAACATTCAGAACAAAACTGGTTATTTTTCGTGTAGAAGCATCCCTACCCTACTGTACAAGTAAAGGGCAAATAACATGATTCAAAAAAAAAAAAAAAAAAAAAAAAGCCATGCTGAAAGACTCGCATTATATTCTCTGACAAAGGGATTGATTGGGGATTGGGTTCAATTCGCCCCGTGTACGAGATTTATTTGTTCTGAAGGAACCAACCACCTGTCCTATGAGTCAAACGGTAACGGTTTGGAATTTCATATAATTATCATACCTTGATGCTAACTTCATGTCGTCAGCGGAAAGTGAATACACATGACATAACAAAATCTGACATGGTCCCGCGACTCAAACAGTTTGAAAAATTCATGGACTTGGCGTACATCGATGCCATCCATGTGTGTGATAAACATAAGATAACACAAAATCTGACGTCTTTGCGACTATTCGTCGACCAAAGGGTGCATAAACATGTTCCACAACCGCTCTGTGAAATCATTAGGATGTCCTCGAAAATTCTAAGGAACGTTGTCATTTACCGTCCGGGGACTTGGAAATTTACCGTCCGTTTCCAAGTCCCCGGCGTTCACGAAGGCCGACGCTGCAAGTTCAGGTTGAGTCTCTTGCGAGCTCTGATCCAACTCGGGCGGTATGGATCCGTCATGAAAGTTCCTGTTTACAGGCAAATGTGAATCGCCGGACGTGTGGGCCATCGCAGGGTATTCTCCGAAGCTTAGGTGCACTGCATCTGGCCCGCACCTCTGCGAACTCCGTTTCAAATCGGTATTTGGCGAGGGGCTGAGATCTGTTCTCTGGCGCTTTGCAGCCGGTTCGGAAGGAGTGGTACCCGGCAAGGATCGTCTGTGTGATCTTGACAGCAGAACCACCTTCAGAAGAGCGGTTCTGGCATTGCTGGATTCCCTGCCCCGGGATGTGGACTGTCGGGGCTTGTATGGTTCCTAAACAAGGGAGTATTAGACCCGAAATTCGACGTCCGCTTGCTACCCACCTGCATCGCAAAAAGAAGAGGGGAGACCAAACAACTTTGGTCACGCGGGACATCACGTTGTGGCTGTGCACTGGGGAAATGGTCCCTCCTCCCCGCCCGGAAATGCACCCTCCCCCAGTGGTCTTGAAGGCATGTCAGCTCAGAATTCTGCTGGCTTCCCAACGCGTAGAACCGGCAAGTTTCAGGGCCCTCTCCCCGTGTTCACAGTGTTGGCATATGACAATTTTTCTGCATCAGGGGTTTTCAACATCCGGTTAAACCACCAAAAAGCATATCTCCAGAACGACAATCGATCACGTCGAAGTGTTGCGCTTCCATGTTATTTGGGCATATTTGAGGTTCCAGAAAGATTTGTCTCGTTCTTGAGAGCTAATGAATGTTGCCCCCAAAATTAAATTGTGCCATCAACTAGATATCAATCCGATCCGGAGTGTATTTATCAGTAAGTAACAAGGTACTAACCTATGTTCACATTCAGTTCTCGGAAATCCCCAACGGTTAACGGGGGAATGAGTGCTTAACTTGTTCAAGCGCACCGTAACCGCGATCTACGGTGAGGTTAATCTTCTCATTTTTCTTTGACCCAAATCTTCAACCAATCGCAATCACAAGAAGATGAAGCACTGCTCGATTACAAACATGAGATTGAAAACATAATTCTGAGCTAACTTGAAGCGAAGTAATTCATATCAGTGTCCATCACATCTCTGGCATTTCAGGAAACGCGGCCGTCAGCAAAGTCGAAGCTATAAAAAACTTCCTTCCGGATTGCCTCTTCCTCTTCACCACCCCGATTTCGATGCCAAGTTACGCGGCCAATCCTCTTCTTCGGCAGCAATTGGGGCGGATTGTCTGGCCAGTCGCAATTTCTTTCTGGTCAGTTGACAACACTTGCCCCTGATGGTAGGCAGGACAACCTGGCCAGTTGTCTTGCCCCCTATCAGGCCGTTATCATCGGGAAACAATCTCCAAATTGTCTGCCTGATATCGGTGCTGTTATTGGTTGGTTGTGGGCTGTGTGGCCCACCTGATGAGTTCAAAAGAACGAAACCAACCTTCGATGCCACAAGGTCCTGTAACATGTGGACCGCCAGCGTCTCGGAACCTTTTGGGTCGGTTGGCAGGGGGAAGCTGATTTAATTATCCTTGCTTTGTACACCGGCAAAATTCCTGGAACATGTGTTTGTGATTCGGGCTGTGCGTGAAATGATACCAGACACAGTCCACATTTTCTTCTCCCTTACGTCCCGTTAATCGGCCCCCCCACCGCACCGACCCCTAATTCCCCACCCATCCGTGCTCATTGAACTCCGACTCCCACCACACCTAAGCGCTTCTGACGGCCACGCTTCTTCGATTTCCCCTACCGCTGTGGCTAGTTCCCCTACCGCGGCCGTTGTGGACGCTGCTCGTGATCCAGTGAGTTTGCTACAGGCATACTCTCGTACCTCAATTAATATCCTGACTCCAGGCTGTTTTGGATTTCTCCTCGGCTTCCTTCGATCCCATTGTCAGTTCTCAACCATCATTATCCTGGTAAGGCCCAGTTCGGGATCCCAAATTCCTAATTTTTTGTCCAGTTAGCAATTGGGTCACATCAGGTCACTCGGTTATGCGACACCTGTCAAAAGTTCCTTGGCGTTTCGGAACGATCAAACAAGTGTCCGGGACGTCCCATGCATCATGGCGCCATCTCGCCGCCGACAGCGACCAGCACTATCTCAGTATTGCAGTAATTTTGAACGACGCACTTTACGAGCTTCATCAAAAATGTATTTTATAATAATTTACGCATAGTTTGATAAATTTAATGTAAACCTCGACTGAGCCCTGTGTGGAGGCGGGGACGTTGGCGACGATGAAGAGAAGATGTTCATATATGCCTCGGCAATACGCACGAAGAACGGTCTAGGCCAGAGTGACTGATGGGGTGACTGCCATTTCAGCCTTTGGGCCGTAATTATGTGTTTGGCTGGGGAAATTAGGAATTGGGATTTTAATTTGGGATCCCGAACAGAAGCATGTTGGAATTTTGTATAGCGTGAACAGTCACTCGTGGAATCGAATTTATCCCAGTTGCCACTGCATTAGTGATTTCTGTCGTCTGATTCCTCATCCGGGGGTGAGGATAGTGAAGACCGTCTTCAGCAGAAGACGACCTGGGAGAGCTTCAGTATCCTCCGGAGGAGCCCATTGTCTTTGATCTCCTTACCCCCGTGCGCTTAGTGGTCTTTTCCAATGTGAGTTCGAAGTGTTCACGCTTTAGGGAGACTCTTGTGCTAAAAGACTTGTCAGGCTCGAGACCTCTACACCTAGCCGTTAACATAATGTCGTACAAGGAAGACTCTGCAAAAGCCTTTTCAATGTCGGGAGGGAGCTCATCTCCGGATGCGAGGAGTATGAGAGGTTCATACTGTGACTACAACACACCGAATCCGGGATCGGGGCGGGGTTTTTTCGATGTTCATTTCATGGACTTTTAACATTCAGCCAGCCACTGGGCCTGGATCGAATTACTCAGCTGAAACACCCTCCTCGCTGAACGATATTGGAACAAGGTTCTGCAGTGGGATCAAGGTGGGATTTTTCAGAATCCCCAAGGTGAAAGATATAATACTTAGATGGGCACAATAAAGTGAACGGCCGAGGAATGTCCCTGGCGTACCACAGAATATATAGTAGAGCGGGTAATGAGTCAGACGGGTCCGTTGAGTACTTTCAGGGTTCGCGCCGGAATGGATATGTTTTCCCCCGGTCCGCATTCCAACTTTTATAAGGCCACAGGTTTCTCTCCCTCGACAGCCATTCATTTCCCCAATGTCGAATGAAATCGCGGTGAGCCATTTCTCCCTCATGAGTATCTCCTCACTCCCACTGACGTTTTGAATGAGCCCGCGATCTATCGTACTGTAATTGACGACGTTATTGCGTCTGTTAAGAATGACTTCGAAGCTGCCGGGATAGAGAGGAAAGTCCTCGCTGACCTTCAACACGTGAGTATCTCATTCTCACATTGCGTTCCCGTTGAATCATTGCTACAGAGATGGGAGGACAAGGTTCTCGATTCTCGGGTAGCATATTTTGGTACGCAGTCCCGAACATCCCATCGCCTGTTGCTGCGCAGATGATGCACTCATATCTACCGTCGAACCGCAACTGACTTGGCTGCTTCGCCTATGAATATGTTAAGGAAGTTATGCTGGCTGAATTATGCACACTTACTCGCTGCAAGAAGTTTTACGGCCATGGTGCTATTGATTTGCTGCAATTGCGAAATGAACTCGTCGATTTCCTTCATGCGGTTGGTACTGCTGAGACGGAGCATGATTCCTTGTAATCGACCAGCATTCTAATGAGGTTAGTTAGCAAGATGCCTGCAAGTGGGATCCAAAAGCGACCTTGACTCCCTTTTCCTCCATCCAAATAAAAAAATCCTGCATAAGGCTGTACGAGACGATGATGAGTTGAGCAAGTTGGGTAGAATGATTCAACCCTATCGACCTTTGGTATTGATTTATATATTCGTCCTTTTCCTGTTGTAAAAAGGTTCCAACGATATCGACGAGGGCGAGCGCAAACTTCTTCGCCTTGGCCTTGACTTTGATTGAATCCCCCTCGTGAATTCCAAATTAACGTAATTAGTTATTGAATTAATTGTGCACACACATGTGCGATGGTCGCGACGAGGAGGACAGCCTTGCAGATGGACTAGATCGGGGCGATCTCAGCAACGGTGCCATGAATGTTGACGAGGTTTTACCCGGGCAGAGACTCCATGAACCGCCACCGCTTCAGGGATCAGCTCGAGAAGAGGATCGATTTTTTCGATATGTTCGCAGAAGCAGTCGTATATTTTGCCCAACGCGCTTGGACTCTCGCGGGATGTTATCTGCTTTGCTGCCAGCTCGATGGCATCTCGAAGAGCTTGATTGGTGGTGGGTGGAGGAGTAGGACTCATAATGGCACGGACGATGAGGTAGAAGTGAGGAAGCAAGGTGTACTTACACGTCGTATGGTGGCGGACGGAACTTCGTGACAACTTCTTGTCCCAATTTGGTAATCACAACTGTGGCCTCAGTTTTCGCAAAAAAGTTAAGTAAATATGGTACATAGTACTAGCAGACGCTATTCTAGACATCTGCCGGAGCAAAAGTCTGAAAAAGTGATTTTTGGGTTTTAAGACCGCAAATCTGCGTTTTTGATTGCGGATCAGCCGGGCCGGTGGCTCTGATGATTCCATTGACGTTCGCAAAATTAAAACAGGAAGCCGACGACGCACTGGGAGTCTGGGACGACATGGACTCGGATGGTAGCCTTGAATATTTTGACGAGGAGAGCGTGCCTCGTCTTGGCCTGCAAGCTCTGGAAAATCACGATGTTGACAGGGAGATGAACTTGACGCACCCGCAGATTGAACCTACCCATCCGTGCCTGCATCGCCAACTCCTGAACTGCGACTTCTGGAAGATGACGATGTCGACAGGGAGATCATGCGCGTTACTGCGCCACAAATTGGACACAATCTATCCGTGCATGCCTCCCCAACGTCTCCGGCACCTTCACCAATCGGCAACAGTCCAGATGCGGTGGCAGTAAACTCACCAGCTACCTCAACTCCGGAGCTTTCAGCCCCGCGTCCCAGGACCAAGAGGAAAGCTGCCGAGGTCGAATGCATTTGCGGGAAAGAAGTTACGAATGACCAGCGCGAGTCGGATGCAGTCAAGTGCATTCGGACCGGGTGCGAAAGGAGTGGCGTCGGAACGGGGTTTGCATGTGAGAAGACCAAAAAGAGGCGTTAGACACAGGTATTTGAGTTATGTGTCTCATCTCAAAAGGGAAACACACCCTGAAAAAAATGAGAGAGGTGTAGAATGATGTTAAGAACCCCGGAATATTTTTTGGAAGGAATCCGTCAAGTGGTGGCAGCACACGGGGCTTTCCAAGTCAGATCGCTACTTGCCGGTTGTGTGGGAAAGCTCGGATCACGTCCTAAAATGGGCATTCCCTTTTCTGGAGGGGGGGGGAGGGGTCCCGGATTTCACTGAAAAAAAAACTTCGAGGTGTATAGTGTGAATCTCGCGGATTTGTTCCCCCTTGACCGGCTCTGACTCCCATACAGCTAAACAGAGTAGATTGAACATGTAAATGGTAATTATGGATTAATGTACTCCCCCAAAATGCTTCAGACGCGAAAGAAACAATTGAGAAATGCATACGTACGGAGAATCGCGCCGCAGAATGGTATGCGAGCGCTTACACGTGACCCCGTCAGTGGGATCAACGATGGTGACAAACACCAACATACTGCAGGGGGTCCATCTTTGATGGCGCTTGACAGATCGCCCCTTGATAGGAATAAGTAGTAAGTTATACTCGGGTCTCCTCCCACACGGCCTCAAAGTTTAACTTGAATCAATCAATTCCTAATGGAAAATTGGTACGAATGTGTTCACCCATGCATTCGAGCGGATCCCTAGACAAATTCAAGGAGAAAATCTCATTGAACGCGAGAAGTTGGAAGTACAGTTTACGTTTCAGCCTCTGCATTTAGTTTTGAACTATAGGAGATGAAGCCAAGTGGAAGCGAAGTCAGGAGAACACATTTGAATGCAGAAGCTGCACAAAAGACGTCAAGGGAGAAGGAACGTCTGAAGTATGGCAGTATTTGTATTTGCTATTTTGGGAACACCGTGACACAGTATTTGCGAGGTGTAAGGTCCCTGGAGGTAGTATTATACCCAACAATGGCCACGGCGCCGCCAGAGCATTAGGATGGTGTTGTGGTCTTGCGCGGGTGGTGGTAGACAGGACGTTAATCGAGGTACAAGATTATATAGTATTGTGGGTCCAAATTTGCCATATAGTATCCTCGTACGTGCGGTACCATCCCAATGGGATATGAACGGGCCGATAAACACCGTCAGTGAACAGGGGATGCATATGGAGAGCTAATTTGATACGGCGAATTGCCAGGTGATACCCAGCACTATTCTGAGCAGCTCTGTCTGCTGGAAATTGCCCGGAATGCTTGGGTCGTTAAACCAGGGACCACAGACCTCTCCATATCGGGGATGGCAGTGCTACCGCCATTTTCGCACGGTCAGAAATGTGTGACTTGATATGGAGAGCTAAATTTGATACGCCGAATTGCCAGGTGATACCCAGCACTATTCTGAGCAGCTCTGTCTGCTGGAAATTGCCCGGAATGCTTGGGTCGTTAAACCAGGGGCCACAGACCTCTCCATATCGAGGATGGCAGGAAAAGCTTAAATCAGTCAAGTGTTTGCTTATCCCTGCCAAATACAGCCATTTTCACACGGCCAGAAATGCGTGACTGCATATGGAGAGCTAATTTGATACGGCGAATTGCCAGGTGATACCCAGCACTATTCTGAGCAGCTCTCTCTGCTGGAAATTGCCCGGAATGCTTGGGTCGTTAAACCAGGGGCCACAGACCTCTCCATATCGGGGATGGCAGTGCTACCGCCATTTTCGCACGGTCAGAAATGTGTGACTTGATATGGAGAGCTAATTTGATACGGCGAATTGCCAGGTGATACCCAGCACTATTCTGAGCAGCTCTCTCTGCTGGAAATTGCCCGGAATGCTTGGGTCGTTAAACCAGGGGCCACAGACCTCTCCATATCGGGGATGGCAGTGCTACCGCCATTTTCGCACGGTCAGAAATGTGTGACTGATATGGAGAGCTAATGTGATACGCCGAATTGCCAGGTGATACCCAGCACTATTCTGAGCAGCTCTGTCTGCTGGAAATTGCCCGGAATGCTTGGGTCGTTAAACCAGGGGCCACAGACCTCTCCATATCGGGGATGGCAGTGCTACCGCCATTTTCGCACGGTCAGAAATGTGTGACTTGATATGGAGAGCTAATGTGATACGCCGAATTGCCAGGTGATACCCAGCACTATTCTGAGCAGCTCTGTCTGCTGGAAATTGCCCGGAATGCTTGGGTTGTTAAACCAGGGGCCACAGACCTCTCCATATCGGGGATGGCAGTGCTACCCGCCATTTTCGCACGGTCAGAAATGTGTGACTTGATATGGAGAGCTTATTTGATACGCCAAATTGCCAGGTGATACCCAGTACTATTCTGAGCAGCTCTGTCTGCTGGAAATTGCCCGGAATGCTTGGGTCGTTAAACCAGGGGCCACAGACCTCTCCATATCGAGGATGGCAGGAAAAGCTTAAATCAGTCAAGTGTTTGCTTATCCCTGCCAAATACAGCCATTTTCACACAGCCAGAAATGCGTGACTGCATATGGAGAGCTAATTTGATGAGCCGAATTGCCAGGTGATACGAGCGTGATGCGATGATGCATACAGGGCACATCAGGAAAATCTGAAATGCTATGAAGCGCAAGCGGGGTCTCTGGCTGTCTTTGGATTTTAGGGACCTACTATAGATGGCTATGACGGTCTTTGGTGTGCTATGTCTTTGAGGGCTATACAACTTGCGGCTATACATGGGTTTGAGATTGGCATCGATTCTCTGATTGTCCTTCAGTACAACGAAAGTAAAATTGTTTAATACCTCCTGTGAGAGGACGACAAGGTTGTAAATTCTTGCAGTTGCGTAAACTAAATGATCAGTTGCGACTCGCGCCAGTGTGCACCGAGTTAAATTATAATTATTTCTGAATCTTGGACATGTCCGATACGCTGGCAAAGCCGGGGGACTCGAATTTGACTTCAGTGACTTGTGAAACTTGCAAGTACTAGTGCGGGAGGAATCCCAAGAAACTATTGTCATTGTCATTGACAATGTCAAGGACTCAAATTTGTCGCAAAATGTTGGAGCCGGCGAGTCAGCCGAGTTTTATTATGATCGATGATTGTTGCTGTGAGGGCGACGGGAAAATGACGGGACGGGCAGCGTTCCGTTCACAGCCGTGCCTTAAGCCGAGTTTGCCGAGCGCCTAGTCCGTCGGATCAGACCATGAAACCATCAGGTGAACGTCAAGGTGGTTTGTTTTGATCTCGCTTCCGATATGCCTCTTTTCTTCCCCCACCATCTCCCGACGTCTTCTCGCTGCACTCATTCTCCCCGCGCCCTTTTTCTCCTTCTTTGGCACACCGTTATCGAATCCTTTGGCACCCCCACAACCGAACGTTGATCCTTTCGCGCCTTTTCCTCCCATCTTGCTTTCCCCCATGGGATTTCACTGTACTCGCCAACGTCACTGCCACTCTTTCAATAGCTCACTTTGGCAATACTTCAATACTATCATACCCTCCGGACCACCCAGTCTTCACGCTGTCCTGGTATTGTAGCAACATGGATCCCTACCGCGAATTTACCCTCCCCGACCATCAACGGCCAACCTGAACTAAATCACGACTCGACTTCTATATGCTGCGAGTTTTTCGGCGCTTCTGCTTTCACTGCTCACGTCCATCAAATTGTCAAGTTTCTTCAAAATCCGTCTCAAGCAGAACAAGCTCTTCTTCAAAGCCGTCAATCTTCAAGTTTTCTCAAGTCCCCTCAAGCAACATGCTTATTCTCTTCCCAATTCCCTCAAGCTCCACCAAAGGTTCATCAGTTGCAATGCAGGATTTGTTTCCTCAACGCTCGGATCCCATCTTCGTTGTCCTGGTTGTCTGCCATCTCCCACCTCATTTCGACTTTCTCTAGGTTTTCCCCTTTGTCCCGTTCTTAGATAGTGCCTGTATGTGTCTGTTTCTGTACTTGAAATATATCTGTATCTTGCATTTTCTTTGTGTTCGAGTGGTCTCTGGTGAACTATAACAGCTATGGTGGCTATCCTGTCTATTACACTACGTAGTGCCGGCGGTATCTATGGTGGTCTATGGGAGACAACACCCCCCCCCCCTCCCACGTGTCCTCCATAGACAGCCATCTGCTTTCAAGTCTATCTGAACTTTTTGGGCTATCTGGGTCTATCATGCAATTTCATATTTTCCTGATGCACGAGGACGAAGCGATGGCCGTGTCGTCGCTACTATCCACACTCGAATTCGACGAAGTTGCCGCTGCGGAAATTGATCTGTCGACTGTTTTCGATAAACCAGGATACTTTCCACCTTTTGGACGCATCAAGTCAGCATCCTCAGGGCGGAACAGCTCGTCGAAGTCAATATCAATTCTGTGGGGCTTCAGGAATGCTACGGCAGCTGCGACACCCGCCAGCCAACATTTGAGAAGGTCGCATAATTGCGCTGTCAACTCTCCCTTCCATTCGCGAGGAGAAAGGAGGTCGAAATCTCGGCTACGAAGCACTTTGAGGCGCCGTGCACGCCGTTCGACCTCGGGGGTACTTGCGATATATGGAGTCGATCCGGAGCGCGGACCCAAATCGCTGGCGGAGCTCGTCAATGGCCATATTCGGAGAATGGCGTCCAAACATTCTCGACCTCCCGAAAAGGATTGCCAGCACGTCATCGCCGAGAAGGCAGAGGAAAACCTTGACTTTAAAGATGGCATTTTTAACCGTGCACTAAAGATCGCCGTAAAGTTGACGGGAGATGAAGTCGCCATCATGTTTCATGAGGGAAGTGATGAATTCAAATCGGGTCATATTATTCGTACCTAGCCGCCCATCATTTGTAACATAGTGTGCCACGGTGGCCAGGAACGGGTGCTGGTTGCTTGAGGTCCATGCGTCGCACGAGAGGCTGACTTTCGACTCAAGTTCCTGGACAAGGATGAGAATAGGAACAATTTAAATTGACTTCAAACATCTTGCGAGTGCCTTCAACAGTGTCCTCGCCCATTTTCATGATGCGGGAACGAATGGCATTGCGGCTGGGAATCCTGAAGTTCATTGTGGACCCGTGGTGCGTGTACTTACTCCATCAAACGAATGAACTCGGGTTTCTCAACCTCCTCGAAAGGTTCATCCATTCAGCAAGGAGCGTGTCGAACACGGCCTGATCAAAATCACTCTTGTAAACAGCTTATAGATGCCGAAAAATACTGAAATAAATCAAAATTAATGCATATACATTTATCAACAGGCTATGAAATGGGTCTGAGACGTTCCCAGCTGTAAATATAATGAGAATGCCTTTTAAACTAGTGCTCGAACGCCGCGAGGTCGTAGCGTAGCGTGGTAGGTCTGGAGTATTAGTACATTAAAGACTTGACACCGTGGCGGTCGATTGAGGAATGCAGAATTTGCAACAGTTCATTGGTCTGCACTTGCGGGATCCTGTGGAAGGACGACAACCCGAGAACGGTACAATAGAGACCAGAAACAACACTCCAGACGCTGGCACTCACATCACCAATTTGGCAGACACTGCGTCGGCGCTAGCATTGACATATGGCTCCAACGCAACGAAACCGCCGAGAAAGAAGCTCGCAGCCAGGATCACCGCGTTTAACACGAGCGACATTGTACTCGGAACGGTTGACGGTTTCCCCCCGTGGCCCGGGGAAGTCAGTGACGCTAGATCTTGCTAGAGGTGGCACTGCCTATACCTACGGGCTAACATCCTCTTAGATCGTCGACCCCGCGACAGCGCCGGACGCAATTAAAGCCAAGCGTTTCGCGAACAAGAACACAGCACTCGTGCAGTTTTTCCCCGGGGAGAATAGTGTGTAGATTTCCTTGTTCTGTACCGTTCCCAACACACCTTCGTTGTTGTAGCGCCTGGCTTGCCCATACGAGGGTGACGCACCTGTCGGTGACACAAATCGAGGAGTTCGTCGCGAATTCCCGGCACAAGAAACCCCAACTCGTAAATGGGTATCGGATGGTGAGAGTTCACAGAGTTTACAGAGGGTGCGCACGGCAGCATGGAACGCCGCGCCCTCTGGCTTAGACAGGCTTATCTCAGCACTAAGTCACTGGTCAGGCCGCCGAAAGGGCGAAGGATAACCGACAAATCGCTCCCCAAAACCTAAAGGGCAAGAGGAGCAAGTGGGGTGGGAGGAGAAGAGATATTCCCCATTGGTGCGTCTGTTTTCGTTATGCTTCTGCCGCCACTCAATGCCGACTCACCCCGTAAACAATGCAGACAACAATAAGAGGAAGCACCAAGCAAGGGCCGGGGAGGAAGAGCACCGGCTCCGTCCGGAGGGATATCGGCCGCCAGCGATCTCTTCAAATTTGGGTGTGGTCCCCGTGGTCTTTGCTCAAAGCATTCATTTAGGGCCAGGTGGCCCCGTCTTCTGCTCGGACATTGCGATGACATTCGAGCTATCTCTGAATGCGCGGATCTTCGGCCCCGCGACCCTGCGGGGCGACGTGGACCTGCTCCTCGCGTTCTTCCAGGGTCATGGTGGAGCGCGGCACTTCGAATACATATGCTACGCACATGCAATGTTAGGAGTGGTGGAGGAAGGATTGAGCATCCGCAATGGAAACGTCACGCCCAAAATCGAGGGGTCGACGCTCCTGGGGATGGTGTTCCAGTATGTTGGTGACGACCCTCGAGCCTTTGGGCATGCGACATTGCGGGGCGATGGTGATGCGGTTTTGGCGTTCCTGAGGTCACAGAGTCCGGAACAGTCACAGTATATCTGCTATTTGCGGTTGATATTGGAGGATGTGGTGAAGGGTTTAGGCGGACACAGGGATACACTGTTTACGAGCATTTTTGGCAGAGACTGCATACCTTAATTGGCACCGAACTCCGCTTATCGTCTGCCTATCATCAGCAGACGGATGGCGCCACCGAACGTGCGAATAGGACGATGACCCAGATGCTTCGGCAATGCGTTGAGCTAAGTCAGAAGAAACTGGGTGTTGCGTTTACCTGGAATCGAATTTGCAATGAATTCGGCCCGATCAGATACAACGGGCTTCTCGCCGTTCTTCTTGAATTATGGACGGCTGCCTAGAACAATGATCTGCCGGAAACTCACCTTCTTCGAGATCCACTGTAAGACCCAGAACGGGTTAATTTCCCTAGTTTCTTCACCCGGAAAACGGATGAAGGTGATCTGAATACCAAGTGACTTTCACCTGGACATGCCCAGGTTAACCCAGCAAGCGAGTGAAAATTCCCGGCCAGAACTGGGTCACAACCGGGTGACTCTGCTCCCATTCCAAAACAACCAAAGTCGATCAGAGGCCTGTGTAGCAATAGCACACTCGTGGTCGACCGTTGAAGGTGGAGATCTATCTAACCCTCCGTCGCAGCAGTCCAACTGCACCAGCTGTGAGATCTCGATATACGACAAAAATCCCATGCCAGGACATAAATGCACTGCCTGCTTTTTTGCACGCCAACTTGGCGGAGGGGGGCTCAAAAATCCCGATTATTCAGTCTCGGAGACATTGTTTCCTGTAGTGTTGAAAAGAGTCCGTCCTCACAAACGGCAACTCGGCCATTTATTTGGCGCAAGCCGTGGTCCCCGACATCCGGTCGCCTGTAATTAAGCTATTCCGAGAAGGTCGGAGTCTTTTCGTCCGCCCACCTCCCGCACCTCCTTTATCGTATCTGCCCCATGACTAGTGTAAGAACAAATGTGTAAGAGCTCAGTCGGACACTCAAAGGTAGAAACGACTGAGTATTGTAGTCGCAGACAGTATGTACCTATTGTAAGAACAAATATGTAAGAGCTAATGTACTGCACCCTCACCTTAACCACCCAAACCTGACCCAAACCCTAACTACGAGGCGGGACACACGGCCGATACCCGGAGTTAGGGCAAGTGCACCGCGACCTAACTCCTCGAAAGCATGGCATAGGCGTCACCAACGACAGGCTTGATCCTAGGGACAGCGGGCATGCGTAGGGCAACGTGGAACGATGGTGGTGAGTGACGACCATGGTGGCACATTAGGAAAATTGATGGCCAAGCATCGGCAGAAAGCTTAAATATGTAAAGTGCTCCTTTATCCCTGCCAAATCTGACAAAAATGCTTTGAAATGGATGCATTTGGCCATTTAATTGCGAAGCATGGGGTTCAAAATTGCGTGGATGTACTTTGGTCGTTTGGGCAGGGATAAGGGAGCACTTGATGTATTTAAGGTTTGAACTGGCCCCATGCATCAGATTGCCGTTTTGAAGCCCCAGTGAGTAACAATTGTGATGTACACATGGCCAGGCTGATTTTCAACCAATTTCGCATAATGTGGCTGTCCACCACGTGCATTATAATGTACTTTGGCCGTTTTGGGCAGGAATAAGGCAGCACTTGACGTATTTAAGGTTTGAACTGGCTCCAGGCATTAAATTGCCATTTGAAGCCCCAGTGAGCAAAAATTGTCCATTTTCTCCTTCGAAACGGTCAGCTCCCAATTTGGGTAATGCTCTCGCAGGTGGGCGTCCATGTTGTACTTCCAATGGACAGTGCCGCACAGCATGCACAAAATCAGCGCATTAGTCGATGGCTTCGAGATGCTGCATGTTAACGCATGTATGTACAGGATCAATCCTCCATACTGATTGCAGAGTTGACACGTTAAAAACGCGAGACGTATGGACGTGTCTCAAATCTCGCCGGCGAGATTGGCCGCAGCCGGCGGCGGTGAACTCACCGCTTACCAAGCAGTTCACGGAGTTCACGGAGTTTACAGAGTTTACGGGAAGTGGGTGAACAATCTGATTCAAGGATTTACTGGCTATTTTGGGTCTGTGATCTGGCCGTTATATTTGTAAGTGGGACTCAACACCCCTGACATGAGCTGAACGAGCAGAAGGCAACTAAATCACTCTAAAAACATGGGCAAGTGTCAAGCCATTCGAGCCATTAGCCACCAATTTGCGCAACGCCAAACAGCCATCAGATGGCTCGAATGGCTGCATCGCAAACTCTCTATTCACGTTGTCTTTTTCGCATTGCTATCCTAGCGACATTCTCCTACAACCAGTCAAGAAAACGGCAATTGTCATTATTTGACCGGAAACCCAGTAAACCCGTGACTCCAGCGATATTTGCTCTATTCGCTTTTTTGTCCCTATCCCCTCTCTACGCCGGAGGCCTCTTCATCTCGAAGGTCTCAGGATTCTGTCGCCAGTAATGAAATTCCAAGACCTGTGCAGTCGTCTGCTGCAAGTCAGCCAACGTTGTGTCACTGAGCAAAGACGAACAGCCCACGGAATCTGAACGGCAATCCGCTGGAAGGCGAGGAAAACATCACTTCGAACAGGTAGCGTAAATCCCGGACCTGGCAATATGTCTTGAAATTGCCGAGCAATCAAGTCCAGGGCCACTGGGTTTGACATGAGTGGATGGAGCGAAAGTTTGGACACGGGGATGTATCCTGATTATCGACCATTTGATGCGAGGCAACGTGCTGTCGCTGGCAGCCGACGAGTTTTCGAAGATCACGCTGCCGTCTGTGCCAATCACTGCTACTCTGAGCAGCGAACTGTGGGTAAACTTTTTAGGTTTCAAATGTTCAACGGATTGTGGTTCTTCGGACAAGCGATCCTGGGAACTATTGTTTACGCAGTCCATTCGTTGGCGCTTCTCAGGCTATGTTCTGAATATGTCGCTCATTGCAAAAGTTGCATTTATTCAGTTGCTCCATTGACTTCTCGTGGAATAAAATAATCAGACATTCCTCTCTTTTGAGCGGTACTTATACCATTGTTCGTGCACGTAGCATCGGACCGAGATGGCCGCGAGTTGCCGTTCGGGTTGCAGGTCGTGCCATTATCCCGGCCAGGGGGAAGCCGGGATGCAAATACCTCATGTATTAAGCAGATGCCTCGAATCAGTATGCGCATATTTACCATCACCTCAATTTGCCATCTTTTTCTCAACCGCCACTTCTCGTACAGCCTTGGCTCCGACCTCACCAAATTCAGCTTGCTTTCTTCCCATACTTATTTCTAGACGACCACCCCAATCACAATTTAGCTCTGGCTGGCTCAGCTTCTGACATGCCGCTCCATTCATCTGGCCTACTTTCCGGCGCTCAAGGGCCACTGAAAAGAAGCTCGCTGTCCGACCTTCCTTTGTTCTTTTCCCGCATCATCGTCTGGTTGTCCTTCCACCTTCAATTCTGTCTTCCAAGCCCAGTTCCTTCCTCAATCAAGACCACGGCATCCTCAATGTCAACCCACCGGGTGGCCGGTTCCTCTGCTTCAAGTTTCTCATATCAAGCCCGATCACGGCCATACAGAAAGACCGAGGGCTACCACAATTTCATTGGTAACTGGGCTTCTAGGCTTCCAGCACCGACTTAAACGACTGTTCTTGCATGAATCAAGTTGCTGCAAGGCATCCTGACAAGCATCGCAAGCATCAAAACCCCGGACTTGGTTTCGCCACTGATACGCTGAGGCCCAACACAAGCCACTACCTGCGGCCTTGACCCGCAAGACCCCAGAGACGCCTCTCAAGACAGACAAGACGTGCAAGACTTCTTAAGCGCCGCAAGAGGTCTAAAGATTCGGACGCGATGGCTCCTGCTGGCACCTCCGAGTGAAGACATCAACCTGGATTCCTCGATCCGCTCAAGAACATGGCACGATGCTTGCATATTGATCGACTGCGACAGGCGGCGGGTAACAGGCTGCAATGTCCTCAGTGAGATCTCCACTTGCGCCTCTCCTTTCCTTCACGTTCTCACATTTCCAAGCCGTACGGAGAACAACAACCAGAACTAGAGCCGCAGGAATTTGGCACAAGCGCGAGGCATCGGCCGCGACGGTTCCGCCGCTAGTGGGAGCTCCGAGAGCGTCGACCGCAGAAATTTGGCACGAGCGCGGGGCATCGGCCGCGACGGTTGCGCCGCTGGGAGTAAATCGCACGCCGGCGAAGGGCGGGAGCTCCGAGAGCGTCAACCGCAAGAATTTGGCACGAGCGCGGGGCATCGGCCGCGACGGTTGCGCCGCTACGGAGTAAATCGCACGCTGACGAAGGGCGGGAACTCCGAGAGCATTGACCGCAGGAATTTGGTACAAGCGCGAGGCATCGGCCGCGACGTTTCCGCCGCTGGGGAGTAAATCACACGCCAACGAAGGGCGGGAGCTCCGAGATCAACCGTGTTGAAAGCACACCGGTGACAGTCATCACACGAGCTCGAGGGCATCGCGGAGGAGAGCGGGGCATCGCAGAAGCGCCGGAAAGGAAGTTGGCACGAGCGTGATTCCGCTCTCGTTAGCGCCAAGACACCGCCCGTCGCCAGCTTGATTGGCGGGGGTGCGGGTCCACTCGGGTGAGGTGTGTGCGCCTCGTGTGAGGCCTTCCCCGGACCAAGGCTAGACAGTTGGGGCATCTTAAGGTTAATAAGGGCTTAAGAAACTTTCCGGCTCATGCTCAGCCTTAGTATTAAGGCCTTATTAAGGCTTACCCTTAATTAAGGCTTTAACCCTTAACTACAACACTGGTTGTCACTGCAACAGTAGGTGACAAATGGCGTGTGTCTTTGACGCCACTCCATCGAAAACTCCCCGACTTCTGCGCTCACATCGCTGAAGATCCCAAAATCTTGCTGGACCCAAAGACACCGCTCGACAAACTCACTATCGATGCCCAGCCTTTTCGGGATGAATTCCTTATCGAGTCTATTCAGCAGCTGCGTTCCGAACTTCCTAACCTCGAACTCGTCATTTCAAAAATGTTCTCTGGTGCCGAGGAAGGCTGGTTACAATTTACACCGGAATTTCGTCCCGGCGGCACTTTCGACAGCCTGACTCCGGAGCAACTGGCCATTCTTCACATTCCCTCCACCAACGATTGCTGCGAAGGGATGCTCGGCACGTTCCGTGTCCACATGCGTTACCACCCTAACAGCACCGCCCACTCGTTCATGAACCAAACACGCACCGAAAGGAACAATACCGAGGCATTTGTTAAGAAGCACTCCGCCAGAAGCCAGCCGTCTGAGGTCGAAACAAGCCATTGTAATTTGTTCCAAACGGTGTGACCAAGGTCTGAGTTGGAATTATTTTGACAGTTCTGGAGTGACATGTCAGCCAAAACCCTGTTTTCAGCTCAAAGTTGTCGCCAAATAATTTTTATAGTACGCTGAGTATATGTGCCATACACACTGTTGGTTCATAGTGTTTGTCCCATCTCAGTCTGCTGAGAATCCCCTCCGTCTCCTTACTTCCCCTCGATGACTTTGGTCTACCACACTGGCACCACACTCCGGCAAGTTATGTATGTTCACTCAGTTATATGCAGTTCAAATCTTCGGGCACATGGTAGCGGGCTCTGCCGCTCGTCGGCCTTACCCACCTTATCTTTTGAGACGCTGTCAACGCAGCCAACCTTGTATCTGATGGGCTTTGTGGAGGCATCACATGTTCAATTGGTATTAGATTCGGAAAGGACTTTGTAAGCAAGGTATTCGGGATCTTTCGAATGGGATCCTGTCAAAATGCCGGATGCCGAAAGTATACAGCAATTACACTTCTCAAACAGACTGCACTTCCAAAAACCGCAATTTCACCCAGGTGCCATGTCTCTCTCCGACCTGATTGAGGTCCTTGCTCAAATGAAGGTGCCTTTCACTAGCAATCCCCCTTTCGGGAGTTTCTAAGTGATCCGGGACTCCGGCCTCCATCTAATTTGATTTTTTTATATCAGACTCATTTCCAATGGTTTCAACAGATATATGGGGCGGAATATGATTTAGAACACTGTCGGGTTTCAGTCGGATTTATTTCATAATTTTGTATCACCTATGAAACCTATGCATCTCGTTGGTGCACACTTGCACCAGATTCAACCGTAAATCTTGTTGACATTCCAGCCGGTTTTGTGCACACAAGATCATACCCAGCGCAAAAATCTGAAATAAATCTGACTGAAACCAGACAGTGTTCCAAAACTTATTCCACCCCATAGATGTGTTGAAGCCACCAGAAACAAGTTTGATATAAAAAAATCAAATTAGATGGAGGTTTATACAGCTCCTGATTGGTTGAGCAAGTGTGCTATCTTGGCTCAAAGTTCGTTTCGGAGATGTGACCTCAGAAGTTTCTTCCTTCTTCTTTTTTTTGGCAGGCGAGAAGGGGAAGCCGATGACCAAGAGAGCGAGGACGCTTCTCCTGCTTATCAAGCACGGGAAAAACTCTACCAGGTCTGTATCATCGTTCCTTGTTGAATTCTTCCGCTGACTTAGAATAGATATATCCACAGTGTGTGAATCTAGTGTTTTCATGCACCTTGTTTTACACGCCCTCCAGTTTACGACAGTTGGATGTGACGGCGTGGAACGCCGACTCCCTGCCAGCAGATCCCGCCGTCAGTGATCACTTGGGCACGGAGCCAACCATTTCCGGGTCCGATGATGGGGACTTCGGAAAGAAAGTCAGTGATACCGTCGATCTAAATTGCGCGGGCTTTCTTCTGCCTCCTTGCTTCCTTGCAAGAGGAGGAGGATGAAGACGACGAAGAAGGGGAAGTCTAGAGGCGGCATCTTTCCAAATGCGGCTCGGCACGTGATTCTTGGCCGCGCGAGTTTGAGTTCCCAAGTAAAATATTAAAGAACGGATAATCAAACCTAAACATATTCAGTAGGTTCAGTTCTGACGAAGCCGTGCGATGCACCAAACAGACCAGGCATCAGAACAAATAAGCCACGCACGCTTCTTGCCCGGGCCGGAGCTGCACGCCTTTCGTAAGCGGCTGTTGAACTGATGTTGTCACGTCACCTGTATGACCACTTTGCTTCGCTGGAAACTTACCGACGACGACCAGCCCAGCATGGTATTAACCAGCAATTCCACCCCAAGAAGTAAGCGGTATGCACGCCGTGCTTTCGGGCCACCGGCAACCACAGCCATCATCAAAACTGCCCTCTCACAGGGCCGCCAACGGATACCGAGGCCCTCCGATGCTGAGATGAATCAGATGATAGTGTGTTTACCAGTTCTTCCTCTGCCCGGAATCTCATCTCGACGCCGTAGTCGTCAATGCATTGCGGATGTGTGGAACAGGATTGCTCACGAAGCCGGTGTACCAGGGTCGATGACAGGACTACGAGATGCTGGCAGTGATTTGTACCCTTCATTGCGAGGGAAAGGGTCCTTGGCAGGAACAGTACCGTAGGGCTCCTCTGGCAGCAGCAAGGTCTACTCAAAGTGCTCACAGTATGGACACTGCTAATGCTAAGGTAGAGCACCACCATGAGAAAGCGGGACGTACGCGAGTAAAGTAGAGACCGCGGTGTGCTGAATCGCGTGTACCACGGCATTGGGGCCTGTGGGGGATTTGCATTTTGCATTTTGGGCAGAGAATATACAGAGAAGACATATTCGAAGGTTTGAGACTAGGCGGGATGGCAGGCGGGGAGCACTGGATGTCGCGGTGTGGTGGGAAGAGCCAAGAGGTGTCACACCAGCGCGGGCCGTCGCAACAGCACGTTAGCGTTACCTGGGCGTTACCGTCACTGAATTATTTCCGAGTACACCAAGTCTCTCAATTACCACCAGGACACAGAATACAGCGTGGTGTCGAAGTATACAGGATATCCCAAAGTATACTGGAGTGTCTCAAGTATACCGGAGTGTCTCCGGTATACCATATACTTTCATATACTTCTCTATTCACGTATGTTCTTGAAATTCCGGAGGGCATGGCCTCCTCAGATTTTCTGATGGCCAATCAAATTGCTTGATTGGGAAAATATCCGCGTTTTGAGCAGGACGGCTGTAGCATTAGCTATTATTGTTCGATTGACCTAATCTTCTGGTACAATGGACTCACAGGTTTACCAGAGGGCATTACCAGAGGGCACCAAATACCAGCATTTTTTATATGACTTAGGCTCAAGACTTTGAAAAGAGAATTGGGTGTTTATCATATAGACTGCATCTGATACTTATATGGGTCACATTGAAAATGCCGGTATTTGGTGCCCTCTGGTACACCTGTGAGTCCATTGTACCAAAAAATTAGGCCAATTGAAGAATGATAGCTAATGCTACAGCCGTCCTGCTCAAAGCACGGATATTTTCCCAATCAAGCAATTTGATTGGCCATCAGAAATCCGAGGAGGCCATGCCCTCTGGAATTTAAATGCCAACATAATGAGCATATTCTAAAGGAAAACGGTTGAAAATTGAGCTCAGGAGAGCCATCCGACGCAAAATTCATTGAAAAGAAAAACAGTCCGCACCCTAAGTTCTGCAAAAGGCTGCAAGTGTTTAGCAAAAATTGTTTTTCATTTAACTACTATACATCTGTGCCAGTCACAGATCCTGTTGTATTAGGGAAACTGCTGTGATGATGCAGCTGTACAAGCCTATATGATCAGCCACGCCCTCGTAACAAGCCTTTACAAGAAAAGTAGCAGTATTGCAATGTGGGCAGTCCCTACTGACAGCTGCATTGCAATGTGGCCACTGTTTCACTGACCAGTGAGCTAGACCCACAATGCAATGTGGCTGTCAAGCCCACCTCATGCCTTACTTATTCAGAGTACGGTTACTTACAGGAATATGCGGCTCGGCCCGGCATTGCCAGTCTTTGATTGCACCTCTGAAAAAAAAAAATTGGTTCCCATCAAATCTTTCCATTTCCGGTTAATTTCCGATGAAGATTTTTCATATCATGTTCTTGGCTGGCTATCAATCCCATCGGTGTTGCCGCCGGTACAACGACCTATGCCACTCAGGCCCCCGGTCACTACCCTTAAGCCCTGTCCGGGATAGAGTAAATCAGGTCCCCAAAATGACCCCTTCCTTGGGCCGCAAAATAGAGTAAAAGAGCCTCGATTTCGAGCAGGCCGGTCCCATATAGAGTAAATTGCGCTGTGCGCTAGATTTTTTTTTTTGGAATAAGCATGGCCACGAGTCGGCACAGACACCTTTTCTAGGCCTGGGAGGGAAAAACTCGCGATTTTAGGAAATGTTCGTCCAAAATAGAGTAAATCAGTCGGATTTTTTTCGGAAAAGCAGACAGGGCTTAAGGGTAGTGACCGGGGGCCTTGCCACTCCCATCAAATCTTGTGCAACAGTGCCGTCATTGTGCCTGTGCATCAATTCCATCTATATTCAAATAATATTGTTGTCTTGAATCCTCTTCCATATACCCATATGTGCATGGACATTACATGCAAAGAACAAATCTATGATAATGGATGTAAATTTGGTATAGTGCCCAGCACTTGGCCAGTGAATGGCATATTGAGCTTGTCAAGTAGCTTTGCAATGTGGAATTACACTGGCTGTGTTGCATTATTGGTAGCAAGGGAGATAGATGCATTGTGCTTAATGAGCAGCTGTGCAATGTCAAGGTAACCCTTTTGTAATGCAAGATGAAGCGCAGTTTTACCATCTTTGGTGGCCAGGTCAACAAGACGCACACTGGTCTGACTTCTTATCGTCTTGAGCGAGCCCTGAGTCTGAATGGTCAGTGGTGGCGACGTGGTCCGAAGCGACGAGCTCGACTTCAGTCCGAGATATTGTGGGGACCGACTGAGTCGCGCACAGACCATGTATTTGTTTGGTCTTTCGGGGCGCCGGAGGTTTGAGTCCGGGTTTTCTATATAAACAGCCAAGTAACGCCTCGACACTTGTGCCATTTGGGACACGGATTATTGGATCGAGCGCAGCCTGGCCAGTTGCGTGCAGTTCATGTATCCGGTTCTCGTGGTACCCAATCCGAAGTCTGGATCATTGGATTGAGCGCTGCCAGTTGCGTCGAATTCATGTACAGTATAGTAGGGTTCCTTGGATACCAACTTTGAGTTTTGCTTTGTAGTGCTCGCAAATAGACACCAAGAATTCTGAATTTAATCAAGTGAATACTAGAACGTATAATGACTTGTGCTACAGTAAATTTGGAGCCAGAAACGCACTAAGATGTGGCGGGAAAAATGAAATATGGTGGGTGACAGAAATGTGACATGTACGGTTCCTTGGATAATTGATGGCCATACATCACCTTGTCTTCCTCTTGCAATCTACCACTGTTTGTCTTCGGTTTTTGTGCATATTAGCCCGGAAGCCAATCTATTCCTCCTGGGGTAAAATTCAGGCAACTGGGAACACCGTGAACTGGAGAGATGGTCAGATACTGTGACATGGCCATGACAGATTTGTCACACTTCTCGCTTGGTCAGGCTTGCAAAAATTCTGGAAGCACCGTTTGTGCCCAGGATGCCTCACTCTTTTGGACATTATTGTAGCAAAGATGTCGTATATCATAATAAAAATAGTCTGAGCCAAAAAGTGTCCAAATGAGTGTATAACGGACGAAAAGAATAGTGGATCAATGCTGTGATCAAAGACTGATGCACCTCGAAACACTTCCCATCCCACCCTCAGTACAACTACAGGCTTGAAATTTTTCAGAAGATGTCGGAAGCATATATTGTCTCATATCTCAACGGGATTCAGAAAAAAATGGGTGCATCTCATTTTAAAAAAGAAGTATCCAAGGAACCCTCCCTATCCAAGGAGCCCTACTATACTGTATCCTCGTCTCGGTGGATCGAGTACAGCTTCGGCTGTCTCATTTTGGCCTCTGGGGGGATGGTTATTGGATTGGGGGCCAACCTTGCCAGTTGTGCTCCGAGTCCATTTGGGGTTCTGGGGTGTTAATCGAAACGAATCTGTTCATTTGGGCTCTGGGGGGATCATTGGATCGGTGTTCTGAGTCTATGGATTTAGGGTTCCAGGGGATTGAATGTGCAGTCCCCCTCCGAGAAATCTGTGGATTGTCGTTTCAGCGACAGTGCCAGACACCGCTAAGTTTTCATATACATCTCCGTGACAAATCCCTAGCTTAGGAAGATCTTGCACTGGCTCAGGAAACAGCAACGAAGTACAACATGATCGGAAGGATTCTCTGAATACCGTTGGTCCTGTTAGCCATGAGAAATGGCTCATAGCAAAAGGAATTGCGCAAAAAGGTTCTGTAGAACCTGTGGCAGATAACTTTGTGTTCGCTATTTTTTGGCCTATTTTGTTGGATATAATCCGTCGGAGACACGGTGTTTCGGGCACGCAATTCCTCCTGCACACGCGTGAACTGGGGGTTTTCAAGGTCGTAGAACACGAATATAAACACCCCCGGGGTTGGATTGCAACGAACGGCGGCCCACAGGTTATTTTGCAGTGTTTCGCTTCCACGTGATTCTGCAAAATCGGATGTTTGTAGAAGAATGGCCGCATTCTCAATCAAAACACAACATTTGCCTATAAAACTATATATTGCCAGGTAGCCCCGACGCATCTCTATCGATCTATGAAGAGATCCCCAACAACTTTATGCAATCTCGGCCCGGGAATTGCGAATTCGCTTGAGCGTTTCGCTTCCCGGTTAACTACTGTATCTGAATCATTTGGCCTGTGGTAATTTTAAATGACGGTTAGTTACCTTCAAAGACGCCACGGTCTGCACTTCTGCCGGAGAGAAGCGAAGGCATGTCTTGTGTCTTGTAAACCATTTTGACTAATTCAATTGATGTGATTTGTTAATCAAAGTGATGCGCCGCTTCCCAAGCCGGCCTCTATTATTAGGTAATTGAATTGACGCCCCGCCCCCGAGCCATTAAGGTCACGCGTTTGAAAATCCTGACTTATGGGGGTATACTCAAGTGGTCCAATAAGTGAACAACGAGTTTAAGGAAGATATACTCGTTATGGAACAAAGTGATGGCCGCTGGGTTTTTTGATCACTGCTAGACAACGAGAGCATATTTTTGGTCAAAATAAAATACCAGATAGCCCAGAAGGATGATATGCACATTTTGGAGACAATGATAGTATCAAAATATTTTGATATGTGATCAAACGTGATCAAACGAGCCAGATATGTGAAAATGCGATTTTTCAACTCTGTCAGATATTTTTTGAGAAGAAATGTAGATCACCCAAAATGTAGTCTTACATATGCTGTTCCATCTGATACTTTGAATTCTGTAAAAATATACAGGCAACATCGAGATATATGGCCTGCAAAATTGGAACTTTGGCTGATTTTTGGCTGATTTGAGCAAATTTTAGTGATTTTGGCCATTTTGCGGCCCAAATACCTCAATGTTGGCTGTATATTTTTGCATGATTCAAAGTGTCACATAGAACAGCACATCTAGAGCTACAACTTAGGTGGTTTACATTTCTTCCTAAAAAATATCTGACAGAGTTGAAAAATCGCATTTTCACATTTCTGGCTCGTTTGATCACATATCAAAATATTATGATGCTATCAATATCTCCAAAATGTGCATCTCATATTTCTAGGCTATCTGGTATTTTATTTTGTCCAAAAATATGCTGTCGTTGTCTAGCAGTGATCAAAAAACCCAGCGGCCATCACTTTGTGCCATAGCTAGTACATGTAGTACTGAGTACTGTAGGGCGAGTGGACGAACCTAATTGGCACAAATTCTCGGACGTTGGAATGGCCAAAACACTGGTACGGATATCCTCTTCACGGAGCAAGAAATTGCTGACCCGGTATCCCTTCTCCACCAATACGTCGGCAAACGGGACGTCCTTCATGGGGCGCGTGCGGCTCTTTTCTTACGCGAGGACGGCTCCATTCCGACGCGATCGTGGTTTGACAAGAGATTCTTCGCCTTGCTCTCGCGAGAGTACGGCGGTCACTCACCTCGCGCCGGGGCGGCGACATTCTACGCCAGTCTTGGCCTGAGTGAGAGCGTCATCCAGGCTATCGGCCGCTGGTCCTCCGCGGCGTGGAAAATTTACATCCGGGACAATCCGACTATCCGTGCGGAGCAGCAGCTCGCCGTGTTGAGGCTTCGCCTCCACTAACCACAAAACCATCACATCCTCTACAGCTCGTCGCATCCATCATTTTCGACCACCACCTCCCCTCAACAGCATTCTCAGCTCTTTCTAGCCCATATCTCCGAGCCCAATACATTCGGGGTCCGCTTCGGCGGACTTGCGTTGACTGCTACAACCACAGCATTTTCGGAGCGCTGCAGAGGTTGAAGTAAAATTGGATTCCGAGGGTAGGGAGATTTTCCGGAGGCCTCTGGGCCAATCGGATACGGCACTCGCGGCTCCGCCGCGTCCATTGTATTTTGCACTGCCATCTCGGCACTAGCGGCTCCGCCGCGTCCATTCTATTTGGCACCGCCATCTCGGCACTTGCGGCTCCGCCGCGTCCATTCTATTTGGCACCGCCATCTCCCCTATTTCCGGGTCAGTTGACCTCGTCGCCCCGTTTCATCGCCATATCTCTGACTCGGTGCTATTGTTTTAGCGGAGGCCGAGTCGGAGGAGGTATATATATGGTGGTGAAATTCACCTTGTGCTGTTATCGGCTTCGCCTTTTACCACCCAGCACAAGGTAAGCGCTTCGCGCTAGCAGCCACGGCGCTCCTCATTTTGCTCTCCAGATTTTGCGGTTCACCATCGGCTTCGCCGTCTTGAATTCACTACGCAAAATTTGGTCTCAGTAAGCGGCGCCGCCGGCTTTTACTTGAGCGTAGCAAAGCTAATATTTGCACCAGGCTTTCATAGCTTGTGCATTTTCCCGTCACCCACCCTCCTCTCCCACGGACATTTTATGCTACTCAGTTTCTCTAAATACTACGATACCATTTTCTTATGTACTTGTAAAGCCCATATCTCCGAGCCCAATCCATTCGGGGTCCGCTTCGGCGGACTTGCGTTGACTGCTACAACCACAGCGTTTTCGGAGCGCTGCAGAGGTTGGTTGCGTCTTTATTTTTGCAGCGATGTGTCTGGTTAACTCTGCGAGTGCCACCAAGCTCATACGTGACTCTACAAACTCCACCGGATCTACTAACTCCACCAAACTCGTACGTGCATCTACAAACGGCATTCAACCCTCTGAGACAATCAGTAGCATGTCATGTCTGGATGTATCACTGTCGGGGCCCTGGAAGTCACACTGTGCGCGGGCACAACTAACACGACGGACCTCTCCGGGAATACCACCATCATCTACGCCTTTTTCAACACCAGCGACACTGACGACGAATATTCTTTACCTGGATGTTATCTCGATGCCCACTGGCCCTCAAATGTCTCAGACATTTATTTCAATGACGACTGTCTGACTGATGGTAGTACGTCTCCAGTCACCTGGTTTCAATTGGACCTCCCCACTGAGTGCGCCCCTCAGATACCATTATCGACGGGCAGTGCTGCAGGGTGGAAAACCCGTACTATCAATATGGACAGTAGACCAACCTGATATCATTAGATGTACCATAATACGTATTACTGTACTGTAAGTACTTGTAGTGAGGCAACTTCCCCACCCACAATTGGTTTGGAGTAATGCAACCATCCCTATTTTCACCGTGACTGTTGTAATTCCGGCGACTAGAGAAATTCAACCGAGGTGTAAATTGGGAGTGGTGTCTGCACTTGTGCTCGGTGCACGCCTATTTATTATGGTGTGGCTCGTGGAGCCACGCTCATTATTCCTTGCTTTCTGGGTTCACTCCGTACCGGTAAAATGGGGGGGAAGAGTTAACTGCCTACATGCGAGCAATCCTACAGCTTTTATACAAGTTACAAATAATAAAACGAGATAATATCCACATGGGATTCCACTCTTGCTCAGTCAGCTCGCAATCTGCATCCGGTCTGGGCGTGCCTATTCGGGTTTCTATAGTCATTTTGATTATATTCTCTATTCCACACTCAAGGGCTTCATCGCCGTATGTGAGAACTGCTCGGCCAAAAGAGCCTATCGTAAATATTAGAGCATACGCACTTGTAGAGTCTCGCCTGGATCGCGCATGGTCGATTCGACCCGCTCGCTGCGCTCCTTGGGTTTGACGAGGCATCGAGGGCACGCAACGAGGCATTGCTCCGGATAATCGGCTATGTAACTTACAATGTAAGCGGACAAGATTGGGAACATCTTTCGCACGAAGCCGTCAGCGCAATCCATCTTGACACCGTCCTTTCCCGCCACCCGCAGAGGCTCGAAGATGATGCGCATACAATCGTGGAACAGCTGGCGAGACACCGACGATCGTTTGGCCGCGGAAAAGATCTCCAACTTCGTCACAGGAATGTAGCCGATGAGAATTATGGCTCGAGCGGATGGGCTGCGTCGTGTTTTTTTTTTGCGGATGTTCCCAAGCGTGAGATACACTGGCCAGGCTTGTTTATCCCCGCCAAAGCGCCTAAGCTGGGTCTTGTCTGTCGCGACGATGATCGGCGCGAGTGTTGCACCTGAATTATGAGTGAGTTTCAAAACATACAGTCTAGCGGATACATCTGAGTTTCTGGTCTCAGAACGCCATGAAAACATGACCCTGGATCCTTGGGTCAGTTTCTGCAACACCGCTACCCAGCATCAAATGACTCGAAAAGCTTAAAGGTGATGTTTCTAAAAATATCTGGTCAGCCACAGCCCGAACTCACATGCATTGTCATGTCACTCGGAACGAGTTTCTTACCGGCCCGAACACAAATGAACCTAAATCCAGGTCAATTCAGATCTGTCTAGGTACCTAGACAGACCTAAAATCAGCTAACACTGAGCTAGCCAGAGGACCCAAACACACATCTTGCGCAAAGCGGAAGCTTCCACCCCCCAATTGAGCCCGCTGCGGCCAAAATACCCAAACCCAAAACAACTGACCTTCCACCAAGCCAAAATATCGTCCCTCATCTCGGATCCATTTCTATCCCCATCCTGGAACCGGACCTCTAGCGATAATTCACCAAGTTAGTGTGACATCTGTTCTTTCGGACCCCGGATGTTCTCCGTACCTCACTGACAGCCCCCATGTTTAACAAAAATTATGGTGAAATGCGTCGAATCTCAATTCAACCGCGTGTTTACGTAGTCAAACAACCATGTTGAGTGTTGGCTGCACAAAACAGCGAACGAGTTCTACCTCGCCCAATAGGGCCAGATCTGATGTGATGAAGTGCAGCATTTTATGCACTCCAAAATTGATTAATGTGGGCTAGAAAACACTAGGGATGGGTAGTTAGGATACTAACCAACCTCAAAGTATTCAGGAGACCATGTTGAGTGTTGGCAGCACAAAACTCGACCTCACCCCATAGAGCCAAATCTGACATGATGGAGCGCACCTATGATTTATTATTCAGCACCATACTTTACAACGAACTTCCAACGACCGCGACAATTGTTTGAAGATCAGTGAGAATTGGTTGAGTCATGCGGGGATAAGAGTTGAGCTCGTTAGCTGCATCCTCACCCGATGTAGAACACGGCGTGATGATGGCGAGGAGGCGTGTAGTTCCAGACATGGAGCCCCAGAATTTCTCTGCACCCCCCCATTCTGGTTGCTTTAATGGATCTTATGTCCATCAGTAACTATTTATTCTCTTGAATCACCTTCCTCCAGAAGGTTTGTGCTTATCAAGAGTTTTGGGACTTTTGAATTAGAAATGATACTCCAGAATTGCTCAACCCGGGCAGTCTGCCAAGCAATCTCATTTGCTGCGGAAGTCAACGGCTCCCCTGAGTCCTTGATGGTCTCGAAGCTCAAAAAGAGTTGGATGGCTAGCTCTGAGTAGCAGGAGGCAGAACATATCTGAGAATCAACATATAGGGGGGGGGGGGGGGGGGGGGATATATTATACTCGCGTGGTCCAAATGCCAAGTGCATTTGAAGACGACAGCGACAGGACGACCATTGTTTTAGGTCCTGGTAAGGAGGGACAGTTGGGAGACAATAGCAACAATTTCCGGCCAGTGCTACAGCTGCGCCGGTGCCAGCGTCAATGGATAGTTGAAACTGCGCCGGTCAAAACACAACGGCAGTCTTACTGCGGCAATCAAACGTCAGTCAGCGTCAGTTAAAAAGACTGACAGCGCCGATCTGCGTCAGTTGCAACGTCACTGCAACGTCACATCCTCACTTTACCCCTGCCCACCTTCCCAGACTCAGGCTCAGATCAGATTTGGTTGGTGGCCGTGGAATTCGCCTGCCGCGGATAGAGCAGTCTCTCACCAACTCATACATATAGATAGCCGCCACAACACTGCTGACTTTAACCTCGGTTAACAATACATAGTTACTAAGTATCCAGGAGGGGCCGTCGACGTCTCGTCGTGCGCGCAAATTTGCCTCGACCTCCAGTGTGCCCCGTCCATCTGTTTGTTTACCCACCTTATCGGGCAACTGGACAGCAATATGTTTGAAATTACCATTACATCCCAAGATCAAGACTGGAAACTTTACTGGAGAATCACTCAGTTACATCCATGGACGTAGAATCTTTGCTGCCTACTCTCTTCCACTCTGGACCAAGGGGCAATGTAGGGCGCGGCTAAATTGTGGGGTGACAACTACTGTAGCAATCTGCATGACTGAAACGCAAAACCGGCCGTTACATACACCTGAAACAGCGTGGGAACCTGCCTTTTATAGTAATTTTCTTCCCATCACTTACCATAAAAGGCAGATTTGTAAGCAGAAACGGCCCTCCCTTACGCGTTACGTTTCAGTCATACAGATCACTACAGTATATGACGAGCCATAAGAAGTGCCTCAGAAAATCTCTTTGACGCCGTGTGCTTCAAGGAAGGGTAATCACTCAAGTTTCGAAATGATTGCAGGACACCTTGATAACTAATCTATGGCATTCGACTGCGCAGATCGCCTAATGCGATTGCTAACAGGAAAACTTGATCGCGTCTGGGGCGGGCGAATGATCACAACAGTTGGGGACTTTCGACAGGTTTGTTCATTTTCTTATCATAATTTGACAGTCAGTTCAACTGCTCCGCTGTTTCCGTGTTAAAGGCGCGGGTTTTTGAAGCTGAACGCCATTAGCATCCTGTTCCACACCGCCGTTTGGGAGAAATATTTGAGAGAGGTTTCGGCCAAAATGTTACAAAACCTTCGTTTCAATGTTGATCAGATGTTGCCGGAACATCACCCGAACACAAATTGTCAAATCCCCTGATGCTTTTGTGACGTGATGTTGTGGGAACGTTGGACGAGACCTTGGGTAGACCTGCATTTTGATAATAAGACAACGACAAAGCACACATTTTGACGAGCAATGAATGAATATTATACGGGGAATATTGCGGGCATCGGGCAGTGTATGACACATTATACGGCGCTAATAAACTATATATCCTGCATCCTGGCGTCTCACTCGTCATCGTCGTCATCGTCGTGGGTGGACGATGCAGAGCCAGATGCGGTCGACGGGCCAGCCACAGGGCCGTTCGTAGCGGATGGGTCCCTCACAGATGCCGGAACAGCAAGAGAATTGAGTGTGTGGGCGGTCGTGTGAACATGATACGCGGCGCACGCAATCACCTCCCGGATTCGGGTCAGTCAACGCGCTGAATCTGGAGTGAGAAAAGTCAGCGTGCACCTGTAGTAGGCCAGAGGACGTACCGGTATCGTGCCGGTAGACGAATGGCGCTGTTACAACAGCGGTAGATGAAAGCATGGGATATGAGTGAAAACAAGCTCCGAAACACGAATCAGACATGTCAAATTAGGAAAGCGGACGGACATACCTTGAACGGTGGACGAGAGTTTGGAGAGGTCCATGTGCACCCAGCGGCCTTGGTGCTGCAAATATGATGAGCCACGTCTCCAAGGGAAATGTCTTGATGAAGAGAGACCCGAACTGAGCGTGCGGCGTTGGGAGCCTGAGGACCCGGGACGATTTGAAGAGCTTGAAGGTGAGGGGAAGGACTTGAAGAAGACAGAAACATGAACGACTTGAGGGCAAGAACAGCAACTTGACGTGGCCGAGCGACAGACAGTAGGTACTTGAAGGGTAGCAGAACAGTCAGAAACACGAGTCATGAGGTATTGAGGGAGGTGTTGGAGCATATTCAGGGAGTAAGCTTGATACCATGGCCATGGACTGGGCGGGACGCGGGACACGATGTGGGAGGAAGGGAGCGAGGAGATGGAGGGAGAGAGCAACCAGCCATTTGATGTACGTTGCCAATCACGCCATCCGACATACCCGTATGATACCGGATCATGATCCGGCGGAGTTCGAATGACTTATCAACGAACGCGAGTGATTAGACCAGCGCTAACGGCCATGGGGCTTGAACAAACCGCTTTGGAACCCTCCCAGGATTTTTTCTGTACACATTGCTGGAAAGGAAAACCAATTTTGCATCTGACACTCAACTTCTCCCAAGCGCAACTCTCCGCTAAACCCTATGTTAGTATGAGGAATCGAGGATTCCATTGTTCCAAGACCGGTGCTCTCCAGCTAGACATGAAATGCATCAAGGCACATGACACTCCCGCAAGACATGTTGGTAAAAAAAATACAGGATATTTCGTTCAAGATCAAGATGGTTTGTTAAAGATGCAAGACATATTTTCAATAACACAGATGTCGAAAGATGTCGCTCAAAGACACAAGATGCCGCTTAAAGATCGAAGATGCCAAAGATGAAAGTGTAGTTTTACTCATGAAGAGCTGGCAGACGTAGATTAGGTGTTGGCTCAAATATAGATTCAATATTTTACCGACATTTTATAGACCTTGAGAGTACGTAGCCACGATGTTTCACAACCGACGTTGACACAACGTTCGGCCAAGGTATGTAAAATGTTTTCTTGTACAGTGAGTTAACATTTGCCGCAAACATTTGATCAACATTGGGCTGAAATGGGGGTGTACCAAGACGAGACCTGGCTGGGAACCATTCTTGGGAGCAGGATGGCACCACAAATGACACAAAATATCGGTCGCTCGGTGACCGATATAGTGCCACGCAACTGGTTCGGCATTGCCATTGTCGTTGTTCTGAATTCGGTTTAATTCGGTTTCGTAAGTTATTCTGAAAACTCTGAGTATGATGATTCTCTTACTGGCTTGAGCGATAGAAGATTTTTATTATATCGCGACTACTTGTGTGCCTCCGAGAACCACAACTTCAGCAATAAGGTCGGAGCGGTAATGTTTTAGATGAGTTCAATCCTTGCATTCGTGTTTCATCGCTGTATCCAGGACTCCACCCTTGACCCCAATTGCTGCGCGAACCGCCTCGGCGAGCAGACACGTATCACATGTTTGGCCAGGTATATATGTTGTTCCTCCCAAAATATTAGGTCCCTGGGACATGTTCTGGACATGCTAGACCACATTCGGCTCAAAAATGGTCCAAAAACACAAATTACCTAATCCATAATATTTTGATAAATAGCCTTCTATCACTAATCGCGCACGAATTAGCCCGTCAAATCTACCTAGGTTTCACCCAAATCGTTGCAGAACTAATTGAGTTACAAACAATTCTTCGAAAACTTACCAAAACAAGAAAGTTTCATTCGCGCCTTCGGTTCCGACATTGGCTGTAAATAGACTCACGATGTTCCAGTAGAACTGCTTGTAATTGGAGTCGTTGTCGACCTGGCCTGGCTTGGCTTACTCCAGGCTTTGGCTCTGGCTTGGAATTTTTCGACCTAAGCCAGAAGAAGCCAAGCCAAAGCCCTGATTTCCGGGCCAAGCCAATCCGGTAACTTTATTATTTAACAAGATTTAACCTTTGTATTTCGTTGCGTTGTATAAACTTTATTTTTTGTTAAACATATTTATAACACAAAGCACTAGCTCAGGGGTAATGTATGGCTGTGCGGGGTCCAGACCGATCTGCTCAGCTTCGCGAGCATTCTGCGCCACAGCGGATTCCTAGTAGCATCTCTCCTCCCAGCTGTAAGTCGACATGACTTTCGGCAAAGTCCGGGGCATCAAACGTGACTTTCCATAGATGACGTGATGTGGCGGTGCCGCATTTGTCGCGAACACTTCTCAAGTCTACGACGTCCAACGTTCTCAACGTTCTTCGAAGGTCCGCAGCATTCCTGTTTGTGCTTATCCAGTTTGCTGACACCTCGCCAGTATCTCCTTTCTGAGCATATACAAAAGGTTCGAGAATCGAGGAATGCTGAGCGCCACAGACTCAAAGCGCTTACAGTATGATTTAGTGATCGCTGTAGCGAGATGGAGAACGAAACTCACGTCGAAGCGGAGTACCTTCCGCCCCTCGACAATCCCATCTCGAGGAAGAGAAAGCGCGAGCTCTTGGACTACGTGAGTGTGCCGCCGATGCCGACAGCGGGAGGAGAGAAGGAGAACGCGCTGGCGGCGACTCGGAGCGCAAGTGACCGGGACGGGAAATACCGGAAAGGCGGCAACCGCTCGCGGAAGACCAAGACGGGGGCTGGTGGGAAGGTGCATCCATCCCTCGAGGACGCCATCAACACCGCGTCGGCGCAGAACGATCGTGCGGGCTTGATTCTTGTTCCAAACGCCATCGGTCAGGCAAAACGTAGGTGACGGTGTTGCGGTGGTCATCGAGTGAATATGAGAGGCTCGCAAAGCATGGCTTAGAGGAGGAACAAATGGTATAAATAGGGTTGTTGACCGAGGCCAAAGCCCTTAATTTCATGTTCTTTTCTGAATAATCAGTCGTTAATGAGCTCCAATGGCTTACCCAAGGGGGAATGAATGTACGCGAGCACGATTGGTTCGGTCCCGTCGCCTCTGTACTCTGGAAATACCGGCATTTTTATGCGACCCTCTGCTTCAAATCCATTCTACATCCTGACGGCACCAAATTTTCCTTTCTGAACTCTAAATTCTACATTTGAAGTACATGCCATAAAAAATCCCGGCATTCATGGCCCTCCGTAATACTCCCGAAGGCAACATATCCGAAAACTAGGTGCATAATAGCAGAGATGGGCGGAAAGACAGAGAATGTATTGCGCATTCGGCCGACCGGACAAAAGGTATGCAGTAATGCCACAGGCGGTGCTTTGGATGGTCACGCATATGACGTGATACCTCAAAACGTGACATCGTATGGAGACCGATTTTCTCGGGTTTGAATGCTGGGCGATAGCCAGCAAGATTCTATGGGATATTTTGCGGTTATGGTGTGCAGCGTCAACAGCAAAGTTCAACGAACATGAAACTGTGCTATTGCCCTTTGGACGGAAGTCATATAGGGCTAAGGTCCTGACGGAGAGACGACTGAACTCGGATTCCCGGATCGGTTGCATCAAACAAAACTTGAAATAATATCTGATGGAGAAGCATGTCGCATACTGGGGGCGTGGATTGGGAATGATATTCCATTTATCACACCATGGCCCTCTGTACTCAAGAAAATTGCAAGCGATCTGGAGAGATGGAAAGCAACGGAACCAACACTGAAAGGCAAACACCATATCATAAATATGGTGATTGGTGGGAAAACTCAATATTTGATCCCCGAGTCGAAGGCATGCCGAAAGAGGTCGAAGATACACTAATCAAAACGGAACACATCTTTTTTTGGGATGGAAAAAGAGCGAGAGTCGCTCATGAAACTATGCTTGCTCCTCGACACCTCTGATGGTGGTAAACAAATCCTAGATATTCCTAGTCGAAATGAGGCAATTGACTTGTGGAACTTGCAATCATATTTGGATCAAGGAGAAGAGCGAGCATCTTGGTGTTATTTTGTGGATTAGCTAACTCTCTAGAGAAGAGCTACCTCAATATCTGCCCTGGGCAAATCGTAAATGTTTTCTTACAGGACATTCATATTCCGTTGTCCCAAAGAACGCCGCTGCCAGACGACATCAAACGAATGATAGCAATGGCACGTAAATTCAACCTCAAGTTCACAGGGTTGTCCATTGGAAATGAGCTGAAATAAAGACCTATTCCAGCGTGCCTGCCGCCGTGAGTCTGCAGCATGCCTGAGAATGAATCATCATGTACGTACTGTCCAAGACACTTTGTCCATTGCAAAACGTCGCACAACGGTGGCACCAAAACCTCATAATATCAATCCTCCAGGTATTGGCCACAAAAATTGTGGTTGCCCATCATGTTATCAAGACCGAACATTATTTGATTGCGACCATCCTGGACATTGCATCGAAACAGCCAAAATGTTGATTGCCAGTATCAACCCGAAATGGAACCCAACGGTTTTGAATCAGGATTTATGCGATGAGTTGAATCTCACAGATGAGGAACGAGAGCAAAATTGTAAGCCTATAGAGGCAGAACAGGAAATGACCTTTGACCCGAACATTGTTTTATCACACGTCCAGGATAGGTTCCGAATTTTTGAAACGCAAGAATCACTCCATGAGATATCCACAAAGAGGTACAAAATGCCTGGACCGGAACGGGACCCCAGGCGATATTCTTTTGTGGATCGAGTCCAGGACAAGAATCGACGGCGCATCAATGGGGCGCCAATTACGGAATCGATCTGCCGGTTTGGCCGATCAAGGGCTTCTTACGAAGTTGCGCACATATCTGACGAACTTCCACGGATTTTGGAGTACGAGAACACTTGTGACGAGCTTTCTTCCGCTTAGTTCTGATCTGACGAACTTCCGCCATCAAACGACGACGATCCCCCATCAACTTACGAACTTGCACATCTGACGAACTGACGAGGTACTATGCGACTCGGACCCCATAGATGAGCAGTGTGTTATTCAATGGGTTCCAGATGAAGCTTGCGATTTTTACCAATTTGGTCTCGAGCCATGGCTTGAGCTGAGCCGAGCCAAAGCCGTCTGAAGCCAGCGGCTTAATCCATAGCCGAGTCGCGGCAAAAGGCAAGATGAAGGTTGCCCACTTTACTTGCGCGATTACAATTCGGAATCCTTTCTGAACAGGTCGAAGGTCTGGGTGCTTAAAAAAGATGGAGGCGACCGAATCAAGGCAACGTTCAAACGGACACGCGCGCAGGAATGTTGTCCGGGGTCCAAATGGTTTCATGTTGAAAACTTGCACAGTGGTTGATGTTATGAAGGTGGAGGCCTGGATTCAGGATGAACTATGAATGTAGTACCATATTATACGGTTACGGTGCCGACCTCCTGTCCAACGGTTGATCAAGCCAAACATCAATTCCTCGGTCTTATCCGAAGTCTTGCGTGCGCAGGACAAGCACAGCCACAACTCACACGAATCATTCATTGTCTCAGGATATCCTGCTCAAACTGGAATACCTCAAGAACACCACAACAGGCTTGGGGCTCATGCATGAAAGTATGTCTCATACATTAAAGAGATGGTTGGCATTGTCGTGATGAGGGAGTGACACATATATAGGTAGCTCTAGTAGCACTTCAGTATGCCTACAGGCATTAATCCTCGGGGCTTTGAAACCATCTCATTCGATTACATCTACTTGTGATGACTTATAATTCGGAGAAAAAAACAGCCCAGGACCCTTGGCCTGTCCCCGGATCAAACGGGATTCTACTTGGATTTATTTTGAGGCTGGCAAATGAGGTTTAATTTGTGTGCATTCACTTCAACTTAGCTTGTGTCTAGTAAGGCCTAGTATAGGAACATTCCTGGGACTGATAAATTGGAAGACAAGTTACCAAAAAAATCAGCGGTGTCGAACCGAGGCTTGAGGGGCAATAAAAGAGCACCTGACTTTACTCGGGTACTCGGGACATTCTGGCCATCCGTGGAGTAAGTATTTATTTTGGTTGCCATCCCGCAGTGACCTGGTGGAGATTGAAAAAAAAAAAGGAAGGGAATAGACACGGCGGATTCGAACCGGCCCCATCTCTATGGATTATATAATCACTAAATTCATTAGATCGAGCTGTTAAAAAGACTTCAAAAATCTAATGGACATAGCCACTATTTCATTACCTCCGATAGACACACTGATAAACGTATTGCCAACTCGAAAAGCTGGTTCCGATTATGAAAAGAACGAGTACATAAAGTACTCGTAATTCGGGGACAAGCATCTCCCTATTTATAAAATTAAGCCTGTCCGTCTGTCCGAAGCTTTTAAACTCCGCTTTTAATCTATCATTCCGGCAGAAGTGGGAGCCGGCGCGAAGCGCCGGCGAGCGCTTGTACTCATCAAATAATATCCCAGCCAACCAGCGTGACTTCTATTTACCGCCGACCTTGGATTTGGGTCGGCAGCCGACCGGATGTCTGAAACGATAGATGTTCATACAACTATCGAAAGGCACGAACTCACAATATGTGATCCAAATGGCATCAAGAATATTGACGGCGACCCACGCCACTACAAGAACGTCGAGAGCGTAAGTGAATGTGCATCAGTCAAGTAGGCACTTGAATGCTTACGGAGGAATCGCCAGTCTCTTCGAGACAACACAGTGTTGTCCACCGCATCGCCCGGAGTCTTTCTATGAGGCTCGATGTCCGAGCTTCGGCCATCATCTGACGATTGAGAAAGCTCAGCTTGGGTTGGGGCTGCGGACGATTCTACGGGGCCGCTGAAAGAAAATCCCAAGAGGCCCGATCGCGCGAACTTGAATGCGATGACATCGCAGACTCCACTCAGGCTGAAAATGCCCTTGATAATAAATTGGGCCTCTGCAGTGGCGATGGACTTGACATCTCCATGGACGACTAAAAAACCATCTTGCTAGACCTGTAGGTAAAACGGGCAAACAATATGCCAAAGCACAACTGTGTTAAATTATGAGTGCAGATGACGAAAAGATTGGGGAACAACGTGCATTATAAGTTTGGATTACGTTTTCCCACCTCAGTGTTCACTAGTGACTTTGAAGGTCCACCACTTGGGATCCCCTGGGGTGATTCGACCAGTGTCCCAGAAGAACAGAGGAACATACAGTACAGAGACTGCAAATGCAATCCACAGCCAGAAATTCTCAAGGGCTGTGCAATAGTTGGGATAGCTGCTGTTGATCCAGCACCAGTACTGCTCGCAGATTAAGATTTGGACGTCTGTGAAATTAAGGAACTCTCCTACCGGTGTGGGTCCATAAAATGCGGGATTTCGTTTCACACCGAAACTGAGATGGAGACGGTGAGGACCAAGAATAACCAGATGGTACCGACGAGGATGGATGCCAATTTTAGGGATTTAACTCCGCCATGGCGCCAGATGCTGTCGAATGTGTGCAACGTGATGATCTTTTTTTTTTTCAACAGAGAGGAAACGCAACCAATACATCCTCCACTTACAAAGGTTGTCATTGCGATTGCTGCTTGGCCAATGTTCTGCAGGACGCCTGGAAACATGAGATCGGCGCAAGAAGACAAAAAATAACTTACCTTGTGCGGTACAGAGGTCCCCTACACGTACATTCCGTCGTTAATCCATCGGACATCCATCACTACCCCCCAACGACTGAAAAAGGTCGCCCAAAAATAGCGACAGCTGCTTTGATGTTAGTCCCAAAATAAACCGAGTTGCCGAACTACCGACCATAAGCAGATCCATCGGTACTTGGACGACACGGGGCCTGTCAGAGGTCGAAAGCTTCCGAATACGAATGATATTTCTCTGGAGTTTTGGGTCCATTAGACAATGGCTGTAGGTGGGCTGGGCACGACTACCAGGATGAGACCAAACATGCTGATAACAGTGACGAGAGATAAAAAGCCAGCAAGTGAGACAAGCTTAAATGTATCAATGTGCAAGGTTGGAACCGTCGTGGAAGTGCGACGCACAACAAGGCCAACATTCTGCCTGCGAGTGTAGCAATAAAATCCAGACGATCCTGAATGCGCCAGCTGTTCTGGGGTGCAAACAGTCTGGTCGAAACTGTCGTTCGACATTGTAATGGGGAGTCTCGAGAAGAATAGGTTCTGCGCCTAAATTCAAAGGACTGGTGCATTGGATAGCCACAGCATTTCTGAGTCGAAATGCCTATAGGATCATGGCAATTGGTGCAGCCGTTGGCAAGCGATCAGGTAAACAGTGTGAGATGGGACTGTTTAAATGAACGCAAAATTAGGGGACTTCAAAGTAAGAGCACGCTTTTGCGCTTTTTACGCTTTTTAACGCTTTTTTCGCTCTTTCGTAATGTTCTGGGTGATTGACATGAGCTTTGACATCATTCGGCAAAGAACACTGTGTGACGCCAACACATTATTCCCTTCCTGGGTTAGCCCCTGTTGCCTACCTCTTCTCATCGAAAACAGCTCGTATAGACATGGTTTAACCGTGAGTGAAAGGATAGACCTTCCTTTGATCCTTCCTTATGCCCAGCCAGCCTCTCCTATACTTGAATGCCTTGGAAATCTCTCCATGAATATCTTTATCGGTCATATATGACACATATGATCTCATATGGTCCTTCGCACCGGGTTTCTTGTGCTTTCAGGGGAATCGGCGCGGCTGTCAACTGCCCATTGATGGGAGGTACTTAGATGGAGTAAGGAGTGCTCTCGCGTCGCTGCGTGCCGCGTCACAGTGGGACTAAAAAAAAAAATTAGGCCGTTAAAGCATTGTCTGTAACAGCAATTACACAATCACGTCACAGCACAACACAGTTTGCCGAATGATGCCGAAGGTCACGTCAATCACTCGGAACATTACGAAAGAGCAAAAAAAGCGAAAAAGCGTAAAAGCGCAAAAGCACGCTCTTACTTTGAAGTCCCCTATTGTACTTTTTAAATGCACAGCTTGCCCTTGCCTGAGCAGAAAATTACGGTGCCTGGTGCATTGGATAGCCACAGCAATTCTGAGTTGAAATGCCTACAGGGCCAGAGACACGGTACTTCTTCCTGCTGATTTGACAATCTCAAAAAATGGCAGGCGCCCCATGCACCCGCAGATACGAAGTGATTATGCGTTCGCGGGGGATGCGGTAGCCCTGGGACTTCAAATGGCCACGTACCATTCTGTGCCCAAATCGGGGGAAGATTTTGAGAGTAGATGCAACGAGCTGGTCCGACTCCTCGTCCGAGATATCGGAAACAGGGGTGCAGTAGAGCGATGAACAATCCCAACAACACCTTGCTCATTCACTTGCAGTTGAAATACCGGAGCGCCAGGCTCAACCAGTCCGCATCTTGCACCCACCGACTAGATCCATATGGGCACAGGCGTCCCCGGGCGATTCCTGGCGACGCGCGTTGGACCAGTTGAGGACACGGCCCGCTAACATGTTCCTCCAGCTCCGAATTCGGTTCCGAGAACTGCGACCTCGGCGAGCGCCCCTGGGCAAGTCGCCGCCCTCTTTGCCTCCCCTATGACCAACGTCTGGTCCGGCGGCCTCATCTTCTCCCGCTTCAACGCCTCCTCCGCCGGACTCCAATTCGGCATGGTGACCCTCTCCGAGGACAACACCACCGTCACCACCGACTAAGACTTCACAAACTGGCCACACCATCATGATACAACACCGTCACCTTCGTGAACTCGCCCGCGCAGGCGGCCGCTCCGGCGGCGACATACGGCGCATACCTCGCGGAGGGATGAGCATCGAGGCGAGCGCGGCGCTGCCGCCGACACCGAACGACGGCGGGTGCGCGTGCGTCGCGGGGGGGGCTCGGGTGTGGGTTTGTAGAGCCCGCGGATGGGGCGTTTACGGTGCTGGTGGGGACGCTGGTAGGGGAGGTGTATGGGCTGCTGCCGGGCGTTGGAGGGGATTGCGACAATATTACGGCGAATGAGATGACAGGGGTGTATGGGGTGATGGCGATGTGCGATCCGGGTAAGTTTGTCGTTTGCCCTCGACTGTTACTTGGCTTCTCCCTCCCTTGCAACTGCTTCTTGCCTTTTCCCTCTTCCTCTCCCTCCCGCTTCCCCTTCCTCTTCACCCCTCCCTCCCTCCCCATCCTCTTCACCCGTCCCCTCCCTCCCTCTCCCTTTCGCTTCGCGATTCCTCATATTTTGTCTCCCTCTTGGAGTGAATTATTCATTTCAAACGTCCTTTGGAGTCTCCTCCTCCATCAGGCTCCACAAGCCTAAGCGGCGTCAGGCGCGCACTCGCATGCAAATGGCGTTGACTGGAATCAGCGTCGATCATTTCGCAAGAAGCGCACTTTCCCAAAAGTAGAAGTAGGGCATCAAACCGTCCGTATAACGCCCACGGCGCAATTTGTACGCCGTATTTTTCTTACGACACGGCTCTACCCGTGCGTAAAGGCGGAAGGCGTAGGCCCAAACAGGCTATAGTGGTGTTTTGCCTGTGGCAAACGTGCTCACCACATTGTTGCTTCTTCGCAGGCAGACTGGTAACGAGTCTAATATCACACATTTCTCGCGAGAGATTTGCAAACATATATCAACAGCTCTTGCCACAAATGCGCCATGATTGCATCAGACGAGGAAAACCCACCATTTCGGTAATCACTCGTGCTCGCATTGCTCCCCGCCGCTTGTCAGCACGTGGCGGTGCACGCGCCATTCCCAAAATGGCAGTTGCCTCACATTTTCTGTTGGCCAGCAGAGGGTATCGTGTCAAACGTGTGAGGAATGATAACGCCTTCAATTCGGGAAAGTGGACGGCTTATTTTAAAACGCACGGCATTATCCATGAGCCCACCTGGCCAGGTTATGCCGCTAGGTATTAGGTGAACGAGATCGTGACTGGCCAGGCCCCACGCTCAATCTTATGCCCCCAGAACCCAAACAGAAGTCGCAACTTGCCAAGTTGCGACCTCGATCCACCAGAACCCAAGTACCATCAATTCCAAAAGAATTGGAGATAGGTACTATCTGCAACTGTATTTTCTACTATTTTTGAGCAAATGTGAAGACTTTCCTTTTTTAGACAAGTCAGGTGTCGAGTGTCGGGGGGTGCGGCGGGGCGCATGTGCTCCAAACAGGCCGAGACCCATGGGCCATAGCCGGGAATATCTGGGAGCTCGCAAGTCCCCGAATTATTGGTATTTATTGAGTTTTATTGCTGTAATTATTGAAGTCAGCCCTGCGACCCCCTGTATTGGTCTAATATTACTGGCGGGATACACCCCTCCCCCCCCCCCCCCCCCCCCAATGTGCAATAAGATCACGCGTTTGGAAATGCGAAATGAAGTCACGCGTTTGAAAATGTAAGGCACAATACAGCCCCGCAGTTGAAAATGTGCAATAATAAAGTTGGGAAAAAGCAGAGCACTGATCAGACACCAGATAGGTCAATATGCCTCCAGACAGACTTTTCTTGGCTGAAAATGACGGGCATAATCAGGGCTAGCCATTGAGGATGTGCGCCCCAGAAAATGGCTCTGGAGTTGTACTGGAGGCGAATTGCGGCATCCCTCTAGCCGAGCTCACGGACACAGTCAGACTCGCCGCGGTAGCACTAAATGAACATAAAAAAGCGAAAAAGGTCAGCACATCAACGGGGAAGCCTCTCAAGCACCTAAACGAAACATAGGAACGGCGTAAAAATCTCGAGGACATCATATGTGTATTTAGCAACTAGTGCAGTCGTCGATCGTGGATAGACAATGGCTTTAAGGAACTCAGTATTTGACAGCTCCGCCATTCGGTATTCTGGCAGATCAGAGAATAGTTTGGCCAGAAAGACTGCTCGGAGTTCCACCAATGTGTCCGAGGACTCGGAGGTGATTAGAGTGTGTTTGGGCAGTATTTCCTTTCTACGGAACCAACCTTGCCATGATATCACCTGCTTCGGCATCTTTCGGTACATATCGTGACGTGGAGCCGAGTGATGCGATCATTACGTACTGCCAGCGAGTCGAAGTGCCAGCCTTTCCTCTTGCCTTTGCTGTCCGCTTTCAATTGAAGCTCCGGGTATGGTCCTAACCCGCAAAAATGCCACCCCCGAGGACCATCCGCCACGAACACCGAGCTGGCAGGCGTGCTGTTGTAAGGGAAGACAGAGGTAAGTATATTCAACCAGTACTTGCAGCTTATATACATGCTAGTAACTATGTGAACAGGAATATGAAATATAAAGTGTTTAGTGTTCAAGGAGACGAGGGGATTGGAGATAGAATATATGAAATATGTGTTTATGGTGATGAAACAAATGGGATGGAAACGGGGGAGGTATAGTACTGCGGAGGCTTCGGACGCCATCTGACAACACGTGCCGCTCCTTCGTTTTCAAAACCAAGGCCAAAAAAAATCGCACGCCACGATCAGGCCAAAGTTGATGACCTCCACCCCCTAGTGTGTCGCCTGTCTGTCCTCTTTGGAATTATCAGACCAATTGCATAGTCGTCAATGGATTGAGAACGAGTGGAACAAAAGAGCACGAGAGGCAGGCGTATCCGAATCAGTCTGGCAAGCTGCGCCCGCCGTTTGGGTTCTGGGGGGTCGAGGTCGTAACCTGCCAAGTTCCGATCTCTGTTTGAGTTCCGGGAATTGAGGTCGCATCCTGGCAAGTCGCGACCTTGATTTCGGGCTCTAGGTCGCCAGGGGGCGACCTTTGTTTGGGTTCTAAGGGATCAAGGTCGCAACCCGGCACATTGCGGCCTTTCCTTTGGCTCTGGGGGTCGAGGTCGTCGCCTGCCAAGCTTCGACCTCTATTTGAGTTTCGGGGGATCAAGGTTGCAACCTGGCAAGTTGCGACCTTGACTTCCGTGCTCTGCCTCTGGGGGATCAGATTGAGATGTGACCTTGCCAGTCACAATCTCTTTCTGGCCAGTTGGCAACGCTTTGGCCTGATGGGAAGCAGCACAGCCTGGCCAGTTGTCTCTTATCCATCAGGCCATTATTGGAGAAACAATTTGCCAATTTGTTTTCTCAGTTGTTGTCGTTGGTTGTGAGTTGTGTGGCCCACCTGATGAGTAAAATGATGTCAACAATGTAAGTTTGAATTCGAACACACCCAAGCCCATAGACCATTGCTTCAATGCAATAACTGAACTGGGTTCAAGTCAGAGTTGGAAGTGAATTATAAAATCAACAAGACAACACTTGCGGAAAGCTTCAATGATATCGAACCAGAGGTGTTAAATGAACCTGAGGTGGACGAAAAAAGAGCAGTAGAGCGAAGAAAAATTCCCCGATCCTTTGAACGCGTAGGGGTATGGCGGTCGCAGGGGGAGAAATTCGGGTAGCTATGATGAAAACGGGCGCGGAAGTGAGGGAAAGTTAGGGGAGAGGAAATCAGAAATCAGTCAAGCAGAGCAATGACACACGCGGTAGACGTCTGACCGAAATTCAACTGCACTGGCCCCAAATTCACAAAAATGAGCGTGCAGGTAGGTGATTGGAAAATGAAATTTGAGAATTACTAAATCTGAATAAGGGGTCTCATTGCCAGAAAACAAGTAAGGTCGGAAATGAAAACCAAAGAAGCACGCACCATGAATTCAGCCCAAATACAAACGTGGGATATAAATGAGCAGATATATAGGAATACTGAAGCGAGGCGAGGAATTTATAAGTGGGTTGGTAGACAAAGAAAGAACGGTGGCTGTGGGTTGTGTGTGGCATTGTTTTCAGTTCTCCCAATTCTCCCATTTTTCCCATTTTTTTTTCATACAGGCATGGATGATGATGGGGAGAGCTTCCTCTGGTCAGTTGAGGATGAGATTTCCCCGGGATCCCCGGGGGCTATTCCCCCGATTTTTAGCCTGTTTATCTTTCTGTGAGTCCCAGTGCACTCTCGAAATTTGCTCCTACCATTTTCCGTCCACAGAGAAATAAAGTTAGTCCAGGTTGGCTTCCATGGGCAGAAAAGTAGGACTATCATTGTCAACTCACGAATAACGGGACAAAAGCACCCACCTTAGAAAACGTCGGATGGAGATTGCCGTAGGATGTTGATACACGGTGGATGCGATCATGTCGACTCTGCGGTGAGTAACTCGAGTCCAAGTGAGCCCGATCCAAAGAGGGGGAATAAAGAAAGAGGAGAGCATAAAATATAAACCTGACGACAAAGAGAAGGAGGGGAAATGAGGGTAGGCAATGTGCGGGAATGAAAGAGCAATACGCCAACTCAGCAATGTCCGTCATAGTGGCACTATTTGTTTCATCTGACGGTGCAAAGGGGTAAATAGGAAGCTGAGAAGGGATCAGAAGCTTCTAGCAAAGATTGGGAAGGGGCGACGAAAGCAAGTTTGGATCACGTTCCACGATTGTAGGTCGCTTTGAAAAGGACACGGCCTGATTGGTGGGAAGGGTGAAAGTCGTGTGTTTTGGGCAGCTTCAACTTTTGGCTCAGAATGGTCGGCCGGGTCTCAGATTCGGTCTGAGAGCCTCGCGTGCGTGTTTTTAAATGCATATGACACACTTGTAGCATGCTGGGGGGCTACATTGGGCGGGATTGCAGTAGGGACGAAAGACGATGGACGTAGAAGAAAAAGACCCCAGATGTCACGTGTTCCAGTCACATATCATTAACATCCAGTTATGTTCGAAAAGCGAATAGGGCTGAGATTTAGGAAACAGCATCACATAAATGGAGAGGCTGTAATCTTAAATTTTCAGAGTAAAAGGGGATCTTTCAACCGCTACATGTCACTGGTTAAATGTGCTCGAATCACTGGCCGAATGTTATACTTTTGGACAAGTATTGGGTGGCGGAAGGCTTTCCTTTCCTTTCTGACGATTTAAAAGAAGATCAGGGTCTAGGCAGAAGCCCAGGGCGATGTCATGTTTGTTGGAAAAGTAGCGGTGGGGTAGCTCTTGTGACTTTGGGCTTGATCACCGGCACTGAAAGGTCTCCAGCGGACTTGGAATGAAACAGCTGTGATTAATTAATCGTCTAGAACAAAGGAGAGCTACAAGGGCAGAGATAAATGCCTACAAGGCGTAATGATAAGTAAGTTTCGGCGAAAACTGCTGAAAGACATAGCAATAGATAATAATGGCAGTAAGACCGAAAAACACATTTGCGGGCTGTAAGAAGATGTAGAATATCTGCCACAATTTTCCGAGAGGACTAGGTTCAAGAAAATAGAAATAAGTGTCCATCAGCTATAGTTTCGGCCGAATGCTTTCGGCCATGTAGGTCACATTCACGTGATGTGACCAAACACGTTGACCTGTCATTTTCTTCACACTTCTGCCACCACACTTCTGCCACCACCACATCCAGTGCTTCAAGCTCGAGGGGAATACTTTTTGCCCACAAGGTGACTACCTGGATTGATTCAAATGCGTATAAGATTACCTGGGTAGTGCACTCCGTCGTGGCGCGTTATACTACGGCCACTGGCCGAATTGAGGGCGACGATGTGGGTTCTTCATTGCTTTTATTGCGTGATTGGATTGTTTTATTCTTTCTTTCACATGAAAGCCACTCTCCGTTTGTGGAATCGACGAAGCACGATACACTGGATTTTACCACAGATCCTATGGAGGTGCGACGTCAATCCCCGCAAATGGGGAAGGTCCTTCACGCGTTTTTCACGCGCTTTTCCTTTTTTTTTTCGAGGGTGGGCTTCCTATGAGAGCCACTCTCCGTTTGTGGAATCGACGAAGCACGATACACTGGATTTTATCACAGATCCTATGGAGGTGCGATGTCAATCCCCACAAATGGGGAAGGTCCTTCACGCGTTTTTCACGCGCTTTTCCTTTTCCATTTTTCGAGGGTGGGCTTCCTATGAGAGCCACTCTCCATTTGTGGAATCGACGAAGCACGATACACTGGAGTTTACCACAGATCCTATGGAGGTGCGACATCAATCCCCGCAAATGGGGAAGGTCCTTCAAGCATTTTTCACCTGTCTTTCCCTGTTTTCTTATACTTCTGTGTTGATATCTGCTGAATCTTTGTCCCTGCTAGGTGCGGGCATCATGCCATGTACAACGCGGAGCGCCACCAGGCTTGCGTATCCGGACGTCTCTGATATTGAACCCTCTCCTCAAACCTTCGAAATCATCTGCTTGAGATCTACCCTCGCCCTCATACCTCATATCCAGGAGGCTATGTGCGCCGCTGATCGCCGAGCCGCAGGGGAAGAAGAGGATGAGGAATGGGAAGATGTGGACGAGGAAATCTCCTCGCGACCACCTACACCACGTTGTCATAGACATTCACGATAGCCTCCGGGATGGAACCCTCGACAATCTGAGCCTATTTCCGGTGATTGTGAAACCATCCTTTCAGAATAATTCGTCCGCAATTAGTGATAGAAAAAAACATGGGAATATATCTTCACTCTTCATGTGACACCGAGAGCCTTGTTTCTGTTCACCATCTCCTCGTAGGGTGAGTGCTTGTCTGAGCAGGCCAAATTTTTGGTAGGGAACACTCATATGCACTGTGAAGAACATAATAGAGCCAGGATTACAGATATTTCCTCTGTTGAGTCGCAACCCCACTGGAAGTGATCTTTTGATGAACATTACGGAACTCAACAAAACTTCTTGAATTTTCAACCAGATATGAACCTAAAATCGCAAATTGCATCGCCTTCGACGCCTGGTTTACGCTATCTGCTCAGAATGTTCAAAACCATGCGCGTAGAAAACATCAATTAGGGCACTTTGTGCCGTGCACTCATCATTGGTTGTCACTCCGTTCACATTTTTCACACGCGTTTTTGGATATTTTGAGCATATACCTTGAATGGGACCTAAGTTCGATGCCCTGTGTTTCAGATTCAAATTTGGTTGTGAATTTGAGAAGTTACAGTGAGTTCAACAATTTTGATCGACAGATTACTTCTGGTGGAAGCAACTCAAGGGAGGACAAATCCGTAATTATGGCCCATTCAACATTGTTGAGGCGTATTCTCCAACGAAGCGATTGTAAATCTGCTCCGGATGAATTGATTGTTCAAGGCATTCAAATTACCAAAAGGAGATCGCATGCGAAATTCGTTTCCAAAGTCACACCAAATGGCCATACGAATTGGACGAATGGGACAATACTTGGGAATTCAATGTACAGCAGCAAAACAAAATGTCAGCGGAAATCGGTGGAATTCGTTGTACGCTGGCTGTACGGTGGAATCCGTTTGGGGCTTTGCTAGGTTCACCAAAGTTCACTCGATTCCGGCGTTGCCGGTCCGGGACCGAAAAATATCGATTTCAAGTACATTTCGGGGGCTGAGTCTGATTCTGAAGTCAGCTAAGCCAAGGAAATAGTTTGTTATTCAATTTGTGGGCTTTGATTGTCCGGCGCTGTAGCGAAATATACATACGCCGATCACCCTTCTAAACGCGGACTATAAAATTTTCAATAAAACCTTCACTCTTCTCCATACATACTGGCCATAATCCCTCGCGCAGTGCTCAGGGGCATTGCCACTCGGACTTTGGATGAGAGCAGGCTGTCTACCAATAGGTATGGGGATGCTACTACGCGCCCACGTGATGGCTACCAGATGCTACCGAGACGCTACCGATGTTGAAAGGCTCTGCCCAGCTGATCGGAGTTGTGGGTAGGTCAGTGTAAACCACTACGCTGCCTCTGTATCGTCGACTAATCGGAAGGTCAGCTTAGCCCGAACGTAGCCGCCTAGACTTAATCAGCGCAGGTGAGCATAGTTTACCTACGCTAAGCCACTGCTAAGCCTCACAGATGTAAGCCTTGGTTACAACTCCGGTATTATTCAAGTAAAATGATACGTTTCATAATGTGGAGGTGACTTTGAACAGTAGCTTAAGCTGCGGCTTGAGCCGCTTTCCTTGAACCACTCAAGTCAAGTTCCTTAAGTTCAGTATGCAGACTAAAGCCAGCTTAAGCCAGTCTATTATATAGTATGTTGTAGTCCGCTTTGATACTAAAAAGTGTTGGCAGTGGCTTAAGCCGGTGCTAAGCTGCTAAGTAAGTACCCGTGTCGCAACCTCTTTTACTTAAGCCATCTTAAACAGGTGACAGCTATTGCTGCTGCTTCACGATGTCATGCACTACTGGACAGCCTTCATTTTTGCCCATGGGTAGCTCAAGTTTCATTGAGCCAGTCAAATTCATCCAAACAGCTATCATAATGTTCCAAGTCAACTACATGAGAGTAGACGTGAGATTGACTATGGTGAGTGCTCCTGCCTGCGAACTTATCGCAAAAATTCCCTTCCGTGAATCCAATGAAGTCCTAAGCCAAGATTGGCGATGGGTAGCTGGTACCCAACAGATGTGTTTGCCAGTATGTGGAAGGGTGACCCACCCATCTTCCTGCAGGTGATAGAGTCCAGCAGCAGGAAGCAAGTCATCATACTTGACCAACTCCTTTTCTTCCCCAGAGCTGCTCTCTGTCCGTTGATCCAACCTCCAGTCATGGTAAGGCCAGATCTGGAAATTTGAGCCCTCTACTTTCCATACCTTCACTGCTTCATTCTCGAACCAAGAGGCAAGCCATCGGCCATTTGACGAAAACATAACCGATAGGATTGGGCTTGGGTTGTCCTTCAAAATTGCCACGCGGTCTCCGATTTCCACATTCCAGATGTGGATCTCGCCGTCTAGGGTGCCGGAACATATGAGCTTGTCATCTGGAGAGAAAGAGGCTGAAACAACGCCGGCGCTGTGGATTAGAGAGTGCTTTGGCTTCTTCATGGAAACATCCCAAATTATAACTTGCGCATCGGGAGAAGCGGAGACGAGGAGATTGTCATCAGAAGAGAATTGGACAATATGAACTTCATCTGTATGCCCCTTGAGCATGGCGACACTGGAGCCATTATCTGTCCTGAGAATGCAGATAGTATGATCTGCAGAAGCTGAAGCTATGAGCTTTTCGTCATGTGTGAAAGCCAAGGAAAGGATGATCCCATAGTGCACATCAACCCCATAAACCAAACTCCCATTTTCGGTCTTCCATAATGCAACCTTTCCGTTAATCGAGCCGGACACGATATGCTCTATCTCAGTAAGGATGTGGACAACCATAACATAATCCTCTGAACCCTGTACACCCTCAGTAGTGGCATCCCACAACCGAATGGTTCGATCTGCAGACGAGGAAAGGATGTGTGTCCCATCAGGTGTAAACTTTGTGCATTCCACAGACCCGAAATGTCCTCGATATTCTGCAACACAGAATCCACGAGCTGGATCCCAGAGGCGAATGACTCCATCTGAAGAGCTTGAAACCACTTCATTTACTTGCGATGAAAAGCCGAGTGATTTCACAGCTGCTGTGCCTCCAACAAAATGTCCAATCTCTTCGAGGGTACCAGCATCTCGAGTAATGATGACACCACTTTGGGAGCCGGAAAAGATCATCGACTTTTGGGAGGAAGAAGAGATGGAAAGACACAGCACAGCATCTGTGCAATGGAGGACCTTCAGTGTACTTTGGGTCCTTGTATCCCAAAGACGTAGAGTACAATCCATGCTGCCAGACAAGATTTGAGAATCGTTAGCCAAGAAGGCAAGGCAGGTAACAGGGCCTGAATGTCCATTCAGTGATGAAAGCGGCTTATTCTCCAGGACATCCCATGTGCTAATCGTATTATCATCGGAACCAGATGCAATCTTGGACCTGTCACTGGAGAATATAGCTAAATTGACGCTGCCTTTGTGACCAATGAAAGTGAACATGTTGAATCCTGTGATTGCATTCCAAAGGCGAATGGTGGCATCAGATCCACTAGACACAAGATAGGCAGAGTTCGGAGAATAGTCAACAGACTTCACTGCCCCGACGTGGCCATTGAAGCAAGATACCTGGGCTCCATTGGAGGTATCCCAGATGCAAACACAGCCATCATCCGAAGCAGAGGCAACACGACCTCCTTTTTGTGAAATGGACACCATATTCACAGAGGATTTATGCCCCTCAAGGACAAGCAGAGATGCATCCCATTCTTCAGTTCGAGGGGTCGTCATGTGGGCTGTGGGTAGTTCATGTTCATAGGCATGGAGAAGGGAACAATCGGGTATAAAGATGAGAGCAGAATTGTACACCTGTACAGCACTGATGTTGATGACATTGTGGAAATCAAGTACCAGGCGGTAGGCGTCGTATATTAGGTGGTAGGTACCTGGGATGACCTCCTTCACAGAGAATGAGGCTAACGTGACCTGAAAAGCTATAAACTGACCTTGCACCATGGGAGAGCAGCAACCAAATTACTAATACACAACGGAAATCTTCCCTCCAGACTCAGCACCTCTACCCAATAGAGGAGTTTCGTAGAAGCAAATTCAGACATTCTTTCTACCAGTTTTTTCTGGAGCTCTGTGTCATTAGTGGACAGCGATAAATGATCGCCCCAATATTGACATGCATACAAGAGTGCTGGTGAAACGCGGTCTCGGAGCCTGCTCTGGAGATCTGGTATTTCTGAATTTAGGACTGTGTCATTGTCGATGCCACAGATATTCCGTTTCAGAGATCTAATCATGATTTCGAGACAGTGAAATGCGAGGTGGGCATGGGTGCGACCTTCTGGGATAGTGAAGCGTGGATCTTGGCATCGCTCTTGGATCGAAAGGAAGGCACGGAAAGAAGGGTGAAATATGCGAACAGGTTGGTCATGGTTGGATGGGACGTCAAAGAGAGAATGAAGCGGGGTCAGTGCTCCTTCAAGATCAGCCTCATCGTGCCCTAGCAATTGTGCAAGTGCAGATATGGAAAGAGGGTTCTGCAGGAGGATAATGCCTCCCACGATTTTTCGGAATCGAGCACAGAGTTCAGAGGCATCGGCTCTGCCTTCAACAGAGGCTTTTAGAACCTGCAAGTAGAGAATGTCGACTTGGCTGTATAGTGCTGGTGATTGTGTGTTTGTGTTTCTACTTGCCAATAGCCGCTGGAGCTGATTTCGAGGACTGTAGTAGGTGTCGGCAACAAAGTTCACAATGGTAGCAGCATGGATGAAGAACAGTCCGGCACATTCGACTAGATCATTGAAAGCCTCATCCCCTGGCCAAGGAGGCTGTATATTCCTGTTAACCTGTATGCACTGCAAATGATATGCAAGGTAGCTTGCAATGTCTTCTTTGACGGCAGTTTGGTCCATATCATGGAGAACCGTTGTACGAATATTTATTTCACCACCTGTGACTTTAAACATCTCTCGAATTGATCGCTCTGGCCGACTGGTGATGAGAACCTTGATGTTCAGCCCAGAGCTGAGTAGTTCTCGGAGGATTAGGGGAATGAGATCGCCGCCTTCCGTGCCCCGTTCCTTGTCGCATTCGTCAAGGGCATCAAGAATGATGAGGTATGGTGGTAAGGATGGAACATCCTTCAGCGGATGCAACAAGAGCTCTCTGAGTTGATATTGCTGTGCGCGAGAAGGTGCATCCGGATGCTTTTTCAAGACATCACAGAGTTTGCGACGGTATGTAGCATTCACGGATGCCAACTGGTACGCCAGGGTCGGAATGATGGAAGCCACCCGTCGTCGATCTGCCTCATCTCTTGAGAAGAAGAAATTGGCACCTAGTTCGGTATGCAATGTCTCGCATACCGTATGAGATACTGCAGTCTTTCCGGTTCCACCTAAGCCAGACAGCCAAAATATCTGAGGAGCTCGAGCCTCATTGAACCAAGTAGAGATTTGATTGAGCAACGTTTTCCGCGTTCCTGGGAAGCAGCCAGAATCAGGGGCCCGGGAAAGATAGCTTGCAGTCATAGCAGGACGAAGGAGACCTTTGTGGTTCAAGATCAGCATCAATTGAATCTTTGGGCCGGGAGCAAGACGGACTGTTCATGAGCAAAATATCACGCTTGTCTTCTCCCCCCTTGATTGCATCGGACAGCCGACTGAGAGCGTCTTCGGTGCGCACGTTCTCGGCTGTGATCTGAGAGGGGTGAGAGACTTGTTAATTAATAGTGTGAGACATACATGAAAGATGTCGATTGCGGTGTCCAGTTTCTGGTGGAAGATCGACAACTCGTTGTCAACCTCACCACGCTTGAAAATTGGGTGAAATAGTGAAGCCGATGAGAGTTCTTTCAGAAGCCTCTGTATGTCTCGCAAGGTTCTACGTTATTTCAGCATGGGAAATTCATGGCCGAGGTTTGAACGCACCCACGCAGAGCAGCAACACTGTTTTCACGTTCACCTTCCCCTGCCGTGTCTCACCTCTCTCTCTCCCCATTGCTCTCCCTGGCACCGCTAGAAAATCTCGACACATCCGAGCCACAAATGAACCTCCTGACTGAAAGTCTGGGTAGGATGGATGTCTTGCAAGAGAAGAGGAAATATACCACAAAATCCGAGCGTCTTGAGATCGTCCTCCGCTGCATCGATGACCAGTTCAAATCTTTAGGTCATTTCTACGGAAAATGTCCCACGAGATAACCTCGACCCACGCTCGGAATACCATAAACGAGTCCTCTCCTCATGGCTAGGAGGACGCACTGCCTTTCGGCCTGTTCATCTCGTTGAGGCGATCCATCGCAATCGCTACAGTGTTCCATCCTCGAAATCCGGTCAAGCCGAAGAACTTTCCCAATCATTCCACGGCACATGCGATCCAAAGGAATATCATTACGCACGTCCTGGTCTTTCCACATGGGCGACTCAACTTGTTGGAAAACGTTGCGCAGTGGAAGTTGGACAGCTGGGCTACAACGACCCAGCTCGTCCGAATTTCCATGTCTTCCTTCAGTCGTCCGCCAACAGCCGGATGGCAGAAAAACGGAAAACAGTCTCACAAGAAGACGTATTTCAGTTTTCAATGCAACATTCCGCTGATATCCTTCAATCTTGAGCACCACTGTCATGGTTCTTGACTGAGTCCATGTCCGCTACACGGAAAAAGGGCGAGATAATTGCAAAGACGCGGCGCCCACATCCTTTTGTATGACTATACCTTGCTTCTTCGTGTTTCTTGCTTAATTTCGTCTTGCAGATCCAAGTCGCTGCGTTGAGCTCTTGGTGAGGATTCGGCAATACCGCGATGATACACCCACGGCTCAGCCATTTTGATAGTCAGCGCGCGGAAAACACCTTCGCGCCTGCCATTAGTGCGGCGGGTTTGCAGATGTGTAGGACGTGCTGAGGGCTGCTTTTTCGTGCGAGCGTCCACTCCTTCGTTGTTGCCTGTCATGCCAACAGGGGGGATTGGGCCGGCTGAAAATTCGTGGAGGCAGACGCCGTAATTGCAGGTCGGCAGCCCATGAAGGTGCTGACATTGGTGAGGATGGATGGGCTCCACCGATAGACCGTGATGGAGAGAGTGGAATGCAGTATTCTTGGGCTGCAGCGCCTGAGATGTCCAAGGTTCCAGAGGCGAAGAAGGTGTGGACTATGACGGTAAATACGGAGAATTGGGGGAATTCTTTGAGGAAGATGCGGCTGCCACTTTCGTCAAGGGCCCAAATCAAATCGCAAAAGAGAAGTTGATGATGGACTCCGAACGCGTCCTACATGCGTCCGGCTGGACCACTCAGGTCAAGTCGGCCGCCACTCCTTATAAAAGATTCTTTCCAGAACAGCATTTATCCGGCAACCAATGGAAGGCAAGAATTTCGGGCATCAGAGAGAGTCTCTTTGCATCCAAATTCAAAAACGCGGCTGACACGCAGCTGCCTAAACGGCCATCAGACGAGCCCGGTATTGGTTTTGATGTGAAATTGTTGAAAGCTTCGTATTTCACTAAAGAGTATCAAGCCGCAAACAAGATGGCTCAACATCAAATCAATTCCATTGCATCCACATTCGCCTTTAATACCGAGCAAGAACGCGCGTTCAGATTAGTTGCCAATCATGCCACAGACTTGGCTGCGGCCCCGTTGCGAATGTATTTGGGTGATGTAGGTGGTACCGGTAAAAGTCAAGTCATTAAAGCACTGGTGAATTTTTTTGAAGTCCGATCCGAATCGCATAGATTCATAGTGCTGGGGCCCACCGGCACCTCAGCTGCATTGCTCAATGGCAGTGCATATCACTCCGTTCTCGGACTCAGAGATTCCAACGATAATGATTCCGAACGGATCGGTGGTGCAAAGATAAAGAAGGTGCAAGAGCGCATAAGAGGGGTCGAATATATTTTTTTGGACGAAGTGTCTATGGTGTCGTGCAGCGCGCTGTATAGCATCAGTGCTAGGTTAGCCCATTCTTTAGGTGAACCGAACGAACCGTTCGGAGGCCTTAACATCATTTTTGCAGGCGATTTCGCGCAATTACCACCTGTGAGTGCTAAGGCTTTGTATAGCCCTGACTCTGCAGTGGCTCCAATGATACAATGTGTGGGAAGAAAAAGAACAGAAAATAAATGGATGGGGACGTCACGAGGTGACGATCACACTCGTTACAATCAGTAGCGACTGATAGGCGACATGCCGATATCAGTAGCGCCGGGTACTCGGTATTTTGAAAACACCTTCCTGGGATAGCTTACGATGGGTTAAATTTCAGTGCCAGCTCGTGGATGACATGGTAAAGGTGACAATCTCAACTACGTGAACCGACCGGCACCAGAAAATCTCAAGTCAATTCAAAGTCCGCTCACACGTGCGCGATTGCGATCGCTCGCGATGTTGGTTGAGAGGAAGGTGGATCAGGCCTGCAAGAAGACCTGTCAAAGGATCACCACTTCACATATCTCGTATATTAAGCAGATGCCTCGTATCACGATGCACCTGTTTGCCCATCTGATTCACCCCATATTTAGGTGTTCTTTCTCAACCACGTTCCCCGCCTTGTCTCCGTACGCCGGAGCGAAGCGAAGGCACGTCTTGTCTTTGACTATTAAGCCCCGGCCCGCCTGCCGTTGGGGCTTCTTCCCGGTCTCTCCCGCTTCCCGCTCCCTCCCGATAGGCTCGTCACCAGCCTGCCTACGGCGTTCTAACAAGGCGAGCTTGTTGCCGTAGGCAGGCTGGTACTTCTCGGAGCCGCCAAAAGGGCTGTCGCGGAGTTTGAAATTCAAGTGACCTTTTAAAAATCTTACTCATTTTGTGCTCAATTTTGAAGCTTATTTTTTGGTTGAAGCGGGGAAAATGAATGAAAATTGTATCCCTCCAATTTTGCCTCCTTACATTTTGTATTTGTGGGACAGAACACCGTAAAACTTGAGGGTAGTTTTAGTGGCAATCAACTTCGGACCGTGATCTCCGGAATTGCCGCAGCTCATTGCATCATTGCGTCATCGGCCTCACTGACTTAATTTCAAACTCCGCCCCAGCTCGATTGACACATCCGAGAAGTACCAGTCTGCCTACGGCAACAAGCCCGCCTTGTTAGAACGGCGTAGGCAGACTGGTTACGAGTCTACCCTCCCGACCCATCATTCCGCCGAGCCGACGCATGGGTGCCTAGATGCCGGCCGCACAGCCGTCATCAATCCATCAAGATGTGACTGGCAACCACGCCACACCACGCCCCTCGACTTGACTTCGCCGCCGACCTGCAGCGGGCGCCTGGTGCCTGGCGGCTGCTTCGCTGCCGCCATGCGGCGCGCCCTCGTCTTCCCGCGAGGCCTCTCCGCCGGTCGGACATTCACCCACTTCCGAAACGCCGCGGGAATCGCTGAAGACTTGACGCGGCTCAAGTTGTTGGCGCGTCCAACTTCTTGACGTGTGTTTCTACGCATCGACGCGCCCATGTCAGCCTTCAACATAACCGGAATGCTCAACCCTGAGGTGAGGGGCTGTGGGAAGAAATTCAAACTCCGATGATTATATAATAACGACGCCACGCATACATGATCGCGCGCTTAACTACAGACTACTTACATCAGACCTAATTTGGAAATCAAAGAAATCAACCCGGAAAGTTCTGCGAAAAACATGGTCAAGGGCAGGTTCAAAATTCCTCGCAAGATCCATTCTTAGGTACTTCGCTCCACGGGAGCTCAAAATTTGGTGTACACGGTCTTTGTTTGAGCTGGGCATACTCGAACATTCATCAGACCCAATTTGGAAATCAGCCCGGAAAGTTCTGCCAAAAACATCGTCAAGGGCAAGGACTAGCTTAGGTACTAAGCTCCACAGCGGCTCGAAATACAGTGTGCACGCGGTCTTGGTTTGAGCTGCGTATCTTTGAACATCACATCCAGTATATAGTTGTTGATCATCAATCAATTCCCCTTCCATCGCTTTGCAAGCGACAGTAAGAAGGCATTCTCAGGGAACACAGACAAGGGTTCGGTTTCTGCGTATCGAATCAGCTCGCAAAACCACAGGGGGTTGATGGAGCTCACCGGCAGTAACGGCGGGTCGTTTACAGGCGGCGGCTTCCTTTCGCTTTGTTGCTTTTGTGGCCCGAGTTTCCCGAAGTCGAGCAGAGAATTCATCGTGTTTCACCCTCCTGTCCTCAAACAGAGCAACAGGTGCCCATAGGTCGCGTGAAACTGTGGCGCGGACAAGGTGGGAGTTGTGGAAGCCGTGAGTGTGTATAACAAAGCGGTCAAGTGGGGCATGGACGATAAAATGCTCGATTTTATCGGATTCAACACGTTCTTGCATAACGGGACGGACGCCCGTGGCCATGCTGAGTGTTGAAGTCGAATTTTATATTCTGGACGCTGTCAGCGTGTGCACCGATAACAAGGCGACACGGTACCTTTGCGGGGAGGATTTAAAACGTGATTTCATCGTCACGGCGTGCGAGAACGGGCATCCCATAACGTGAGTGCCGCCCTCCTATTATCTGGAAAGTTCAACCACGACGATAGCTTTGCCTGATTGGTTGCAGAGGATGTCAGACAGACGCCCGCAAATTATTGAATTCTGTCGTGCCGTGAGTAACTCCAAAATTCAAATTTGAGGGCGAATTCGACTTGCCGTGTCCGAATGCGAGCTTGCAAATATCCAAGTGCCTATAAAACATTCATCGAGGGACTCAGAGACAACAGTCTTGCATCTCATCCACTCGCTGTTGCCGTTATAGTCTCCAAAATTGAGTGCACAAGCAGCATTGGTGGTCTTGAGTAACTTGACAGGCCGTGTTCGAATCCCACGTTTCAACGGCGCCAACTTTGTATCGCCTAGATTTATGTGAGAATTAGCTGATCTTTGCAAGGGAAATAACATATACCATGCTTCAGCTGTTTCTTCCGGCGGCGCGAGGGACGAGGTCTCGAGATCATTAATAGCGACTTCGACGCGTTTGATTCAATTCACTGTGGGTAGTCCAACTTTGAGTAAGAGACCTTGAGACCGTCTTCAGAAGGTTTACAACATTTTTTTTCAAGTCGAGCCTCTGAAATGGCGGGGGAAAAATCCATCCGCCAAAGAGGCGACATGCGGGCCCAGTCTGTACACGAGGTGACCCTGTGTTGTTTGTTCCGATCATTGTCTGATCTCATGTGATATCTGTAATCTAAGTATTTTAATTCTCTTCCCAATTCCTCACTACCTCCTACTCTGTCTTGTCGCCGAAGTGTATGTCGACTGGCTGGCGAGTCTACCCCACACTCGGAATGAAACTCGGATTCGGAAGAATGTTTTCCGGATCAAATTTCTCACGCCAAGTCACGTGTTACGACACGTCGCTGAACGACGATCATCATCATATGGACTCGAACCACGAAGCCTCGGTCAGCGAACCAATCCTCTGAATTGTCATTTGATTTCATGGTATACAGTCCAAAGCGCGCTGAGTTCCGGGCAGCGGTTCTTGGACTTTGTGGCAACATTTACACGCGAATTACGGACCTGGTTGTGAGTTTGTTTCGCGGCTGCTCAATGTGCTTATCAGTGACGAGGTCGTCCAGGAAACGGCACCGGCTTCAGCCAGGACCCCTGATAATCACCCAAAATGCCTGTTCCGTCCCAGCCGGAATTTGTCGGGACTCCGATCTCAGATTTTGGGAAAATTTGTCGGGATTCGCACAGGCCTCCAGATTTTTTTGAAATTTGTCGGGATGCCCGGAACAGGCCCAAATTTTCGCTCAAATTTGTCGGGAATCATCAAATTTCGCCTCATTTCGCTCCTATACGGTTTTCGGCGTCGCTGAGTGCTCAGAAACTACTGTAGACAGCTGTAGGTATGTCTGGAAATAATATTTTTCACTTCAAAAGTCTTTGGTCGTATCCTCTGCGTCCCCCTCTTCTTCTGCCGCCCCCTTCTTCTTGCGAGCGGTAGATTTCTTTACCGCTTTGTCGAAAGCTCCGATGTTCTTACTGAGCTCTTGAAAAAGAGCCAGGTCCGCAGGAACGAGCTCGAGCCCTGTGATTGTCAATTTCGGCGTCGCCGATAACCGGCACAGGAATGTGAATGGAGGTAAAAAACGGAATTGCTTCGTTTGGAGGCTTGCAGTTACCTCCGTAATAGCTCGAAACTGGCACCCATTGAAGTGCTCGTACACCTGTGTTCCGAGGTATGATATGCCGCTGATGTTGACGTGCTCGTCAATATTGTTGTGTTTGCCGTTCTTGCCCCCGCCTTTGGAATACATAACCTCAACTGTGAGATCATTCAGTCGGACGATTCTGCACAAACGAATGGATACAAGAGCTCACTGCGTGCGATCCTAAGCCCGGTTTCCGTCCAGACAATGCCGAAATCACCAATCTGTAGCTTCTTCAAATGGGTAACACCGCCCGTTGACACCAGCGGGAAACGAGGGATCTTCTGCTCTTTGAACAATTTTGTACGACGAGTTGCCGCCTATGAGAAAGCATTAGTATGACCAAAGAATGTGTTGGAGGGAGAAACCTACTTTTGAGGCGACGGTCGTGGCTGCGGCAGCTGCGTTGGCCGCGTTTCCGGTACCGGTGGTGGTCTCGATGTTCCAACGGGCTTTCCGTTCCGTAGTGCTTCCGGCTGCGCGAGACTGGTCCTCCTTCAGTATGTCGTGGAATTTCCGAAGAATTTGCCGGCGAAGAGACTCCTCCGAGTCGGGAGTTGGTGCGGATTTTGTAGTTTTTGTCCGGGTACATTTCTCAGCGTACTTGGTCTGGTGCTGCCGGCGTTGTTCTACGAGAGGTGAAAAGTCCACGGAGTTCACTGAAGTGTAAAGGCCGTTTCTGAAAGGTTTGGAGGGCTCGTCTTCAAGACGCACTGCCGGTACTGTCACCGGCGCATCAGGTTGAGTCGGCGGAGTCGAGAGCGATGTCATCGTTTCCTGCAAGACGGCATACTCCTCCCCGAGGACGCCATCGATCAATTCATCATCCATTTCCTGGTATTGCTGTCTGTACTTTCGGTCAAGAAACGGGAAATCGAAGCTGAAGATTAAGGGCTTACACTCGCATGAGTTCGTCGGCGGTGACAGCTATACTGGCGCAAGTCAAAGACATGACTTCCCGCTCTATGCGGGCACTGCGCATTGGAGCGGTCTCCTGCTCATCGATGAGTGCTTGAAGTTGTTCGGCATCGGAGGGGGCATTTTCAATCGTCATGATCGAATTCTTCCTCATGCTCTATTCCCGACTCGGAATCGTTGTGTTCAGTATACCAGGCTCCGATGCTGGGAAGAGCTGCAGATTGTTTCCGATGTAGATGACCGGGCACAAGACCAAGTAAAGAGATGAGGGCGTCAGACTCGGCTGCGGCCACTTCAGAAGCAGCTTTAATGTCGGCGTCGGATGGATAAATTGCAAGATTCAACAAATTGGTGCCAGTGTTGTCGTAGTACGTGTGGCTGTAGCCCTGCGCTCGAGCTTTGGGATCCGACGATTTGGCCGCCAGAACGGCTTCACGCATGGTAATGCGCAGTTTCGGGATCATGAAAATAAGCTCGAGCATGGTGAAGTCTTTGACAATTTTCCTAGCATTGCCGTATGTGTGCTCGCAAGGCTCACTCGAGTGGAACCAAGGAAGAAGAGGGCAGTTGCCGGGGACGTGGTCGCGGTGGACGATAATCAAGCTGATGATACCCTCGATGAGGATGCGGGCGATGTCGACAGCTTCATGGGACAAGAAATATTGCGAAGGCTTGTAGGCAAGATCTGGGAAGTTATGGTCCCCGAGAGCGACAGCAATACTGGCTTCGAGCCCTGCTTCTACGGGAATATCTGGCTCGGTGTCGGGTCTGGGGATTTTAAAATTTCCCTAAAACACGTTGAGTAAGCTAATAATATGTAGGAAAGACCGACAACGAACCGACTTGCGGATCGCGGGACTGTGCATAAGCCGTATAAAACAGTTCGCCCGGGCCCCTGCCGCGTGCTTTTGCTCCCAAATCTCGTCGCCAAAAATGTCGGCAGCAATGGTGTTTGGGAGAATGATACCGCATGAAGTGCCGTCGTGCTGCTCTCCGTGATCCATGCTATCACCCTGGTACGTAAAACTTTGGCTGCCAAATTGTTTCTTAGTCCATCGTTTGGTGGACGCGATTAATGCCGAGGGAGGAGCGCTCTTCCCAACGCGAGAATCACCTGGAGAAGCCTTTAGAAAAATATCCGCACATCAATGAAGGATTAACTGACCAGTTCCAATCAGGTTTCGTTCGAAATCGATGCGCCCAGCGATCCAGTGATTGGAGTTGTGATGGTTAGGGAAATAGAGACGCTCAAATTTGTGTTTTTTGATATGAGCCTCATAGCGGGCGAGCAGGGGGGCATCTTCGGTTGTGTAACTCCCGTTTCCGGCCCGCTTCAACGCCTCCGAAAATGCCAACGGAGCAATGAGGACCGTCTTCGCCAGCTCGGGATCCGCCGCAACGCGTGCAGAAAGGTCGGCCATCAACATGTCGATGTGGTCGCCCGAGAGCCATTGCCAACTGAGGACTTTCGCCAGATCCAAGTGAGTCCACGCCCCAAAAATCTTGGCATTCCATCCCATCGTCTCGAGTAATCCCTTGGTCACCGTCAGTGCCTCACGATCACGACCGCAAAGATCTTCGTTCTGCAGGTGTCCATCCACCCAACCCACACTCGTTTCCCAAGTCCACTGAGCCCTTGACATAATTGCCATGTCCTTCCAGAACGTCAAGATCCACAATGGGAATCGGTCGCGTCCATCGTTATACCGAGGATCGAGAATTGATTTACATCCATCAAACCATGCCTGGCCCGCTTCCACCTCCAGACCGGACAAGAATTCGGCTGACGGGAGAGGTCTCGACATGAGACAATCAATGTCCGTGGTGGGTAAATCGGGGCTATACCATGTCCGTGGCTTGGACAGGACGAAGGTGCGGGATTGCGGGGGCAGCTGGAGGGCTACGAAACTCGTAATAGGAAGGTCGGGACCGGGGTACTGCTTTTTGATCTCGCGAGGGACCGCCAGGACCTGCGCCAGAGCGTCGCGCGCTCCTCGGGACTGGAGATCGTGTGCGCCAGCCGGTGGGAAATTTTTGCGCTGGCCAATGAAGAGCTCGGGTTTGAATGGAGGAGGCTCGTTGGAGAGGTCGACAGCCACTTGTGCGGAGGGCGGCATGGCGCTTCTTCTGTCAGATGCCTGATGCGAGCTGATGCGCCGCGCCTTGCGAAGTGAAAATTGTGGGATCGGCCACCGAAAATAGCACGTACATACAATATTTTAAGCGGCGCATGAGACAGGGGAAAAAAATGCCTATCGCCAAAACCGAAACTGAGGCCTCCGCAATCCAACACAAAATTCTGCAGACGCGTATTAACCTCTAGACGATGGACTCATTTGTCGGGACGGAGCACAAGCCACCTGGGCTGTCCTCAATTTTGTCGGGATCGGTACACAGGCCTTCTGGCAAATTTGGGCAAAAATGTCGGGACTTGACACAGGCTAAATCGAAAATTTCGCCCAAATTTGTCGGGATCGGGATCAGGGATCCAAAGGCATTATCAGGGGTCCTCTTCAGCCCTCCAGCTATGTTTTGACGGATCGGAACACAATCTTCTGACGGTCATCAACACAACAACGACGTTATGTGATATACTGGTACGAGCTCTCTGTCGATGAGCGATCTTTCATTTCCATTACTTTTCACCAGTGCAACCTGGAGCCTGATCCTCAGCTCAACCCGGAGCCTCTTAACACACTGGGTGATCTTGAACCTACTGTCCCTGAGCCTCCTGACAGGGATTCTAACACTCGGCCTGAAGAGCCTGAAGTGCGAGATCATGAGTCTGATATGGACCCCGGGGAAATGGAAGACGAATACACGGCCAAGACGCACATCAGCGACTCGGATGTGAACCGGTCCGTTGATATTTAATGTGAGGACTTACAATTGCACTGACGGCCGGTCACAGCGAGTATGCGAAACCCGGCATCGTCCCCGCGGAATTAATCGTGGATGACGGCGATATAATAATGGGAGAGGAGGCAAAGGTTCCACCTCCAATGCCAGTGAGTGTCTTGCGTTTCGTAATAACGACGCCGGCATGATGGATTAGGTATTACCCCCAAAATGGACAGATAATGAAAAAAGGGAGAATCATCTGCATTCGGGGTTCAGTGTACTTACGCTGAACTCACAGATATTGCCATGAAGCTATTCACTCAGGATATCGGGAGTGAGGACAGAACCCGTTGGTTCCGGAGAATCGCCATGTCTTTGCAGAATAAGGTACGCCCTCAAGTTGACCTTCGCATTTCCAGTGAACTAGTGAACTAACCTTGTTGCAGAGGAGCGAGCAAGTGTCTGAGTTCTATCACTATTGCTCAGAGAACCACTTGCTATGATGGGAGGTGACTTCGATTTTATATATGTTACTCTCTGTATAAAATCGCGAGCCCTAGTCAAACTCTGTATTGAGCTGGTCTTTACTTACTCTGTACTGCGAGCGATGCGACGTCAGGGGCAGACCGATCAACCACGGGCGTGGGGTGGTACCGTTTTTTTTTTTTTTGGCTTCTACATACTGACCAGGATTCAGAGACGGAGGGGGGATTTGCAGTTTCGATAACGCGTCGGACAATTCAGGGTCCGAAGGATCCAACAAGTGGGCATATTGAGACGTGGTTGATCATTGGAGGGTAGTGGTTATGGCGTGCTTATGTGCACATAGCCAGAACACAGTGCGGGCCCAATATACCACTATATTTGGCTGGATTCTCCCGAGACCTAGACAGGGCCTCCAGTGCTGCTTCTTCATCAAGTCCTCTTGCGTCCATTTGCGAACAGGCTTCAAGTTCGGTGCGCCGTCGAAAAGGACTGCCAAATGTGGTCTTCGCCCACTTTCTGGTCCTCGGGGGAGGCAAGCGAGAGGTCGAAGGAGATCAGTACTCAGTGCCCGCGGGTCCGGCTAGTACCGGCCCGAACCTTTAAGGCCTTAATGTCGAGGTGCCCAGCCATTAAGGCTTATGATAAGGCCTTAATAAGCCTTAACCTTAATAAGGCCATAGCCCTTACGAGACGGCACGCGAGCTTTGGGAACCGAATCACCGGAGACAAAGGGGGCCAGAGCCCGATGGGACATCTACCAATCCACTCAGCACTGTGACTAAGCTGTCGACAGACCGATTTACTTCCGCTCATGTCAAAACTGACATTTCGTGTGAACGACCACATGCGCTTCGCGGGCGAAAATTGGAATTTTTACATGCATTTTCTAACCCTTTCATGACTTTTTTTTTGGCACATTCGAGGATGCCTCGATGACCTGAGACATGTACGAAAATTTTCGGAAACTTTGGGCGCTGTGACGCGTGACTTACGAATTGAATGAAATTGTACAATATCCCCTTCTGCTACCTCCATCTCGTTGCTTCTGCTCTTCAGCTTCATTTTTACAGCCTTTTGCTGTTCTTTTACCCCTCGAATTTTCATTCATTCTTCCATTCCGGATGCAAAAAGCTGTTGAGCTGTCCAATTCAATTCGGCCGAGGTGAAGAATACTTGCCGTGGTTCCTGTATTGTACTACCCAACACGGGGTTCAATCGCTGTTGAACACATCCAAATATGGCACATCCTTCCCACTGCGGCCACGTACTCCTTCGGCATCGCTTTCTGGTATAAAACAATACCCCTTCAAGAATGTTGGATCAAGCAGAATTTATTCATTCTCAATTCTAATGGCTCATATTGCCGCCGGATGTCCTAGTTTCTTTCAACCACCTGCGCGACCCATCTTTGTGGCGCCGAATTTCTGGCACTGCTTGCTTATTCTATCAGTCAAGCCGCGGCGATCCTGGGAACCATATTCTTCGGTGGCCGAGGCAATTATAAGCAAATTCCTGCTTTCCCTTCACGTTTTCTCGTTAACTTTCCCTCTTTTGCTTCCATATGCACATTGAATTACAGTTACATAATGGATTCCTTACATTGCCCTCATTCCAAAAGGATTGTCTTTCATCCGCCTTTCATCCGCAACTGTAATTTTCTTGGGCTTCGAGAGGTCCCGTGCTCAACCCGTGCGAGCGCCGAAGCGGAACAAAGGCATATATCTTGGAGGGATAATTCTCACAGTGAGGAGTCGCCGGCGCTTCACGGCAAGCATTCGTCACTGCGAGCCGGCTCGACATCGAACACATCGAGAAAATTTATACAGATGCACTCACAGCAACAAAAAATTTCTGCCGCAGTTTCACCCAGAAATGAACCCTATAGAATATTTTTGGGCTTGGATCAAGAGGTGGTTCCATGAAAGATCCAATGGAACTTGGCAGAAGGCCAAAGATCTGGTTGCAGAGGCACTTCCACTCTGTCCACCTCCACTATTTGCCGATTCTTCTGGCGTGCAGATCACTATCAGGACAATAATTTGATGGAAAAAGCTCAAATACGGATAATTCTATTAACAACCCCCCCTTATTGAGAACAACCCGGGTTGCCGGGGTGTTGGATCAATGCTCTATTGAATAACCCCCCTAGTGGTAAAAATAAAACTGTCACTGGTCGCACAAACCCTCGCTTTGACCGTGCGGAGTAAGACATTTGCAGTCCAATCTTGTGTATACCAGGCCGAATTCATGCATTTTATACTATCACAGTCTGCCGAAAATTTTGGATGACTTTGCCAATCTATTTTGGCCGTAAATTCCCTCGAGATATTTGCCTGTCCTTCTTATAAAATTCAATATGGAAGGCTTCTCTCATTCACCAAGCTTGGAGGCATTGAGTTCTTCCAGTGGAGGAGAGTTGCATATCACTTCACTCTCTTTATAAGATTACGACTGTCTGTCTGAAGCCATTCGAACTCCGCTCATCGATTAACCGGCGCTTATCGATTGCGCGCCAATCAATACTAATTCGGGCGCCCATCTCTCAGCTGAAGTGGTTCAGAGAGCCTAATACGGTGAATATCAATGGATTCCCCCAGAAAAAAACTATTTGAATATTATCTGAAGTTCAATTCACTCAAGTCGTCCACAGAAGAGCTGCAACTACAAGATTCTGGTCAGCCATTAGCATTGATTCTGTGACACACTTATAAATAACTGGGGGGTTATTAAATATAATTATTCCTCCAATACTTGAAGTGTTTCCCTCCCCCTACTGTACACTCCCCCACCCCCTTTACATTTATTTCGGCCTACGAAGATTTCCTCGTCTCAGCATACGAGTTTTTCGAGGTCGATGTGATGTGATGTGATGTGATGTATTTCTATTTTACGCTGTAACTGGGCCTCCGCAAGCCCGGGAAAAGCGACTACACCCCCTCCCCGGTGTGTTTATGTCACAGAAGAGGAGGGTCGGAAAACCAACCAGAAATCATCGAGATAGTGGCGAACACGAAAAGGGATGTGACGAGAGATGATCCAGTGCAGAGCTTCAGAGAAAAGGTTGAAGATGTATGGAGCAGAGCGCAGGCCGAACATGAGAACAATGGCGTAGTAAAACTCACCCTTCCAGAACATGCCCATATGGTGATGATCCGCAGCCCGAATCGGGACATGGCGAAATGCATCTTTGAGGTCTAACTTGACCATCAAGGAACCTCGGCCGGAAAGGCGGAGGTCAGAGACGGCGCGCACAAACATATCATAAGATATGTGAACTTCAACCTCAGGGATTCCGTCGTTGACGGAGGTGCCGCACGGCCAGGAAAGGTGATTGATCATGCGAAGCTTGCCAGGCTTGCGCTTGCGCTCAACAACACCGAGAGGTGAACAACGGAGTTCGGGGAGAGGTGGAGACGGGAAGGGACCAGCAGCAGTCTAATACCTTGTTGCCCTGCAACCATTTTATTGGAGGTGTTGTAAACCGTGAATTTCTCATGAGCACTCCTCGTCGTCGTTGTCGTCATGCTGCAAACCTGTTTCCTGGTCGATGTACATGGCGTTAAAGGAGCCGCTAAAGCGAGGTTCGTCAGACATGTCAACGCCGTCATTTTCAGGCTTGTTTGGATCTGCTGGAGTAGACTCTGCAGATGCGACACTAGTGTTACTGGAGGCAGATGAAGATCTAGATTCACTGGAGTCTTCGCTACTGGAGGAGCTCGGGGCAGGCGAGTCGGCACGCAACAAGCTCGAGGCAGGCGCGCACGGAGTTCGTGTCATCGTCGGAGTTCAATGGAGAGAGTGTTGGTGAACCGTTGGGCTGCCACCTGTGGTGCCTCCCGTCTACAAGCTCTGCCGCTCTATCGCTTCTAGTAATTACCAACTATGGGACAATGTCACAGTCCAACAATGACGATCTCAACACCACCAAACTCCCAGACGAATCCGAGGAGAAAAAAATATAATACACCTTTCCCACGGGCCGCCAATGGTTGGTTTCGTTCTTTTGAACTCATCAGGTGGGCAACACAGCCCACAACCAACCGACAACGACTAAAAAAACAAATTGGCAGATTGTTTCCCCAATCATGGCCTGACGGATAACAGACAACTGGCCAGGCTGTGCTGCTTCCTATCAGGCCAAAGCGTTGCCAACTGGCCAGAAAAAGATTGTGACTGGCCACGGATTTCGGGGGCCCCCCAACTCTAGGGATTAATCAAACGTAGGGGCCCTAGCCTCTAGGGCATTGTTGACTGCATATTGTGGAAACTGTCCCTGAGGAATCATCCGTCAGCATATATCATGTGGTTGAATTGGTCGAAGGACGGTACGGTACGGTACATACAAGGTTTCGGTCGACGCGGTGTTGCAAAGCTGATGATCGGCATCCGCAACAGTGAACTCGTGAACGAGCTCTGCGAGCCTGGGCGACATGTTGACTAGCAGGGTTAGCTGCTGCGCGGAGATTTCTATTCGGCGGTACAACCTGCGTTGGATCGTAGTTAAAATGCCTCTGCACACCAAACAACACTCCACCAAGGCTCGTCGTACCTCTACCTCTACCCCTGGTGAACCTTAAATGTCCGCTGCTGCCAAGCTTCCCTTTGCATGCCCTGTCCCGGAACTTGTGAATGCTACGGCTGTTTCCATACTGGAATATGCCAAGCCCGTGAATAAATTAATGCTGCAATGGATTCAGGATCAAGAATTATGCTTGATTATGCGACTTGAAATGAGCCGAGGTCCCCACGAAATTATAAGCGGCTAGCCTTGCAGAATTGATCAACTTTCTGCAAGGCATCGACTTGAACGGAACACGGAGAGGTGGATGGCAGCAGGGAGAGAGGGTGCCACATGATCCCATATTGCGAGGGGGAAATGCGCGCAATGGGTTGGATGGAGCGCCACCAGGTGCCTGTGCTTTGAGAACTGTTGAGCTTCAAATGCACCATTCCAGCGCAATTTCGCTGCAATTCAGCCGGGCTCGGCAGAAATAAGGGCGCAGTTGGCATATATTTTAGCTTTCTGCCGCGATTCCCCGCCATTTTGAACCCCGTGCTCCAAAATGTACCGGTCCAATCATTTCAATGCTTTTCCCTTTTTGGATTGAATTGTGGATTACAGTTAACTCTGTCCTAACCCATAGCTGTCATAACCCATACTACGCCATAACCCATACCTCAAGAGATTTTGAACAATCTTTGGCAGGGATAACCCATAACTTTGTGATACCCCAAACCTTTTGGGTCCACCGAGGGGTATGGGTTAAGACAAAGCTTGGGGAACTAAGATTGAGATTTTCTGTTTCACACATTTTGAATGTGAGTATAGTCGTTTCCCCATGCGTGCCGAGTTTCGCAGCCAGACATCTATTGGCCAAGGGCCAAAATTTTGGAAGCATAGTTAATCGATTGGAAGCTGTTGAACCAGCGGTGTTGGCTGATCTAACTCAGAGACTGGTTTCTGGGGAAAATGTTGTGCCAAAAACTGAGGCAGAAAAGACTTGCTTCGATATCTTGAAGGACTTGGACCATGTGGGAGGACATGTTCAAGGTGCGATGACTTCGAAAAAAATACATCAGGAATGAATGTGGTCTCTTAAGGGTGCTCCTTTGTGGTTCATAAGAGGATAGCGGCGGAGAACCGAGCGCAGGCGGTGGAGGAGGAACTCCGGGCGGAGCGGGAAAAGAGGGTGATTGACATCTAAACCTACGGACAGTTGCTTGAACTTTTTTGTTTGTTTTTCTTATGCTTTCTAACTCGATGACGACTTCACCGTTCGCGGGGATATATTACTCGCTATGTCGTAAAGTGACCGGAATTTCTGCCGTACGAGGCATAGAACTGAAGTCTTGTTCATAAGGAGCAAATCAGGAGTGGCACGTTTCTCTGGGTATTCTGTAAAACCATTAGTAGACCTCCCAATAGTCCCGATGAAAACGTTAATGGTATCTCTGACCTGTCAAAAGTCATTGCCAGTATCTCATTTTCTTGTGTAATTTCGATAAGTGGATCGAACTCCCCTGGACGAAGGACACATGCATGCAAAAATATTGACATGAGAGTTGGTTCTGGTCCAGGAATTTTATATCTCCGCACTGAGATCTCATTGAGTGATTCCTCAAAAGCAAAGATCCGGAAACCTTAGACAAGGTAAAATTTGGATCAAAGACCATTACTTGATCTATTTCTAATGGCTTTTTATTCCATTCCAGCTCCTCACATAGATCCAAGTTCACCATCATGGGGTTCCATTTTGACAGAATACTGTCTATCAACATCTTCGCCGTTTCAATGCATTCTCCAGGATACTCGCAACCCAATTCTGTTGGGTCCTGGTAGCATAATGGGCAGCCACAGTTCTTTACGTCCGATTCCGGATGGATTCCCTTGGTGTGGTTTTCTTGTCACCACCGTTCTCCGATTTGCAATGGTAAGAGTGTCATAAACTGTTCGCACTCGACGGTTTAATCTAAGGCATTTTGCAGCCTCTCGGCGACAGGCCTGTTTATAGCGCATCTTGTTGGTGGCCGAGTGTTTCCAAATAGGCATTTTAAATTTCATGTTGGTGCCAATAGACAAACCCGTGAATTGTAGGCAGTATTTCCAGGCTGTGAGAAAAACAACTGGTCTTAAACAGTGGAGCGGCCTACTTATGGACGAGGATTCTCTGCCGGATGATTGGACTTACGAGGGGGTTTTAGTGGGTATGCGGCCCATCAATGATAGACATGGTATAGGATAATTTTTCAGGCCGGAGTCCCACACTGGTTCGAATAAGTGTGTAATGGCATTTCCTCCTGAGCCACTTTTCCTGGCGATAACTGGCTCACAACCAGCAACAATAGCGGATGAGCTTGGAATGCTTCTGCAGACTAAGTTTCATCATCCCAAACACTCCAAAATAAAATAAAATGCCTTTCGAGTGTATCTGACTCACCTTGGACAGCTGTAAGGCTACAAGCTGCCATCTATTCCGTTCAGCAGCTGGCCCAGAGAAACCAGGAATTCAAACAATTCAAACATGAAACAGCTGTTATCTAGTGTCTACAACAACTTTGCTATCAAATGTGTTCGATTCGGCTTTGAAGTTCAGCCACAATCCGCTGGAAAACCGCCCAAGCAGTAGGGAGAGTGATTTCGGGGCGGCCCAGGTCAACATATGCACTGCTCAGGATAGTGCTGGGTATCATCTGGCAATTTGCCACATACAATTAGCTCTCCATATCGAGTCACGCATTTCTGACCGTGTGGTCGTTGAGCCAGGGGACACGGAACCCTCCATATCGGAGGTGGCAGTGCCTCGCGATGCCATGGGATAAGGAAACACTTGCCTGATTTAAGCTTTTCCCAATTCCGAGGCACTGCCATCCCCGCTATGGAGAGTTCGGTCACCCCTGGTTCAATGACCAAAGTACTGCGGGGCAATTTCAAAACAGACCGGACTGCCCATTCCGGTTACCTTTTGTGATGATGAGTAGTAATTCGGCCGGAGGGAATTTCTCCATCCATGGTGCAGTTTTGCCCCTCTTTCAGCGCATTTTTTCGCAATCCATCGGGCTTTCGTTCCGCTCTCGGAGTCGGTTTCTGTACGCTCCGACTATGTATAAACGTAGATGAAAACAGACTTTAAAGTCATCTGAGCCTTGATACACATGTCACCAAATAGGTTGCAACTTCTTCAGGCGCAGCAGGTATGCCGAATGATTTGCTCAAAAGACTTTGGCGTGCTCACATTTGTCCAGCAATGGAAGGAACGTCGGTATCGAGCCCAGGAAGTTCATGCACTCGCCGCCCTAGAGAAAAATCACACCATTCTCCATGAACTCTATGAATTAACTCAGGAACTCAGGGACCTGCATCAGAAAATCGACTGTCTTCGGGAACAACACTGGCGGTATATGGAGAGTCGCCGGAGGTTCACGATTTCGATCAGAAATAATGGCAGTTTGGGCCGCTGTGTGCACTGTAAACCACCAGTCCGACAGAATGAGCTTCCGTCGGTGGGACATAATGAACTTCCACCGGGGAGGGGGGAATCGGTTGAAAAGGAATCGTATACGGCGACCCAGTCGTTTCCGGTGTCATTCAGCCGAAACGAAAGGGCCGGCGCGACTGCGAGGGAGGGGATTTAGGGTCTTGGCTGGTATGACAGATGTAAATATTCACCTTGGAATGCCATTCGCGTACACCCTCACACGAAAGGAGGAGAATTTTTTTGTACATTGTCGAAGAAATCTGCATTGAACAAATTCACACGTCAAGATATCCTGCGTGCAGAGTTGCAAGTAGGTCAAGGCCACATCAGTATGATCAGCGACGAATCCTGGACTACATCTGACCCGGATTGACGCCGGCAGGAGTAGAACGTTGATCTCACCCCTCAGTCTAGGTGTTGATTGTGACATAATAAAAGACTACCCCTCATACTGCTCGTACCGCCACTACCGACCTCCTTTCCTCACCATCCCCCTCCCCATCCATTCGCGCACTTCTTGCGTGTCCTTATTCTTACTCCTTGGTTACGAGACCGAAGACCCATTTTCTCTAACCCGACACACTCCTTCGTCCACACCGAAGTAAAACAATTGCAGCGCCACTCGTCCCGGTTCAATCAATCAGAAGTCACTGTGCAACGGGAAATGTTGAGCCCGTCCCACGCACTACAATAGACAAAGGAGCTCCAGCCTGACCTTTGGGGAGGACTGACTCGCGATCGTGGGGAGTGTCGTAGAAGACCCCGGATCGTTCTGATAGCAAGAGACCGGATCGAAACCCACCACCCGCCTAGTGCGGACCAAGAAAAGCCGCGACGTTTCGTGCACCCTCCGACTCATCCGAGTCAGATCTCAAACAATCCACCTCCCGCCCATAGTCCCGCGGTTTAGCCCAACCCCGAGACTCGCCTCCCAACCTCACCTAAGACACGGTCAACGACAGACCAGTTCCTTGACACCCGTCCCACCCCAGTTACATCCACCCGCGCCTATTGCGCAATCCCCCACTACCACCCACCTACAGTAACCTTTCACACCGCTCCCTCACCGAACATGTCCACCCACGGTTCACCCATTCACCCCGACCCGGAGCAATTACCGCTCCCCCAGCCGTCCCCACCACGTCCCCTTCCCCGACAACCATCCCCGGCGACACAAGCCGCCTATTACCAAGCAATGGCTTCGAGGCCGTCATCCTCGAAAATTGTTCTCGCCCAGGTCCCCCGCTCATTCAACGGCCAAGACAAGGCCAAGTGGGACACCTTCTTCGATGCCCTCACCACGTATATTGGGGCATACGACTCGGAATTCGACATGTTGGAATTTGATATGTTCAACCAGGTTGCACTGTTATCCGTTCATACACATATCTGGGTGCCCAAAAAAATCGGATATTTTTTTACATATGAATGAAGCACCTGGGACCCCTTAACACCTTTAAGTTCCGTGAATTCTTCCTCCAACCTTTGTTTTGCTGTCAATTACAGTTTGTGGCGAAGGTGCGTACAAAGGACTATTTATCGTTTCGTATGAGGGTCTGTATGTTGCTATATGAGACAATAAACATTTAGTCCCAGCATCTGAGCCACGGAGACCTTCAGTCCTTCACAACTGCAATTTTTGGATTGTTATGATAATAATACCTCACAAGATTAGGGCAATAGGCCGCTCTTAAGCCCCTTTTTTTTTTTCAGAGGGCTGCATTGGAATTGAAATTATTAACATTTTCTACAGGCAAAGTGAGACCAGAAAATATGCCAGGACGAATGTACACCCGAGAACATGAGAATTGACTGTTTAGTTGGGGGCAAACACGGACAAACGTGGCGCTCCGATCAAGGGCGGTGCCCATTCAATTGCAACTTGCCCGAGATGCCCGAAGTCGAATTGATTCAGGTTGAACGCATCTGTCGGAGAATTCAGAGGGGGTCAAAGTGGCAGAAGCAGATCCATTGAGGATGAGTAAAATAAATATGGCTACCTAAAGTGGACAGCCTTCGGCTACCTCCGTCTACCTCCGTCTCTGTTGGTAGATACACCCTGTCCGAACTCAGTGCTTCACTATTGAACGGTTTAATTCGCATTTTGAACCCCATGCCACTGAATGGCATTTTGAATCACATGCTCCGTGCTGCCATTTTGAGCCCAGTGCTTCACTATTGAACGGTTTAATTCGCATTTTGAACCCCATGCCACCAAATGGCATTTTGAATCACATGCTCCGTGCTGCCATTTTGAGCCCAGTGCTTCACTATTGAACGGTTTAATTCGCATTTTGAACCCCATGGCACCGAATGGCATTTTGAATCACATGCTCTGTGCTGCCATTTTGAGCCCAGGATCCGTCTGTATGGGTTCCTAGTCCCTAACATCTTCTGTATCCTGTGGCACAGACTACCCCGAGTCTGTGGCTTTTAGAATTTGTGGCCAGGTTTCAACTGTGAGAAGGTCACGTGGTGGCATCATGAGAGTCCCGTGCCACTAAGACACGTCTGTATCCATACGGACACGTCGCACAAAAAAGTAGAACCCAGGCGATTCATGACAAAAAGCACTGCTGCGGAAGAATCCCTTTGCCCGCTTGTAACGGCCCGAAACATCCTCCCAAACATTCTGAGAACTCATGCATAGCATTGGATATATGTCCTCCGGGTTCATTTGGTATAATACTGCTGAAGTGGCCACAACTCGTCAACCAGAGGACTTTCAGGCCATAACCGGGTCTGTGACACATGTGATATGCATAACTTTCCGACCACATTTCGCTCACTTACAGTGGACATAGAAGCTTGAACATTGTCATATACATTCTAGGAAGCAATTAAAAGAGATTCCCAAGTAGAATGATATTTTTTGGGCAGAAATAGCAGAGATTTGGCAAGTGGTGGCTGTGCATCCCATTGGCCTGTCCATCAACTGATAAAGGAAATTGAGACGGATAGGTCCCGATCTCGACAACTTCATGGTTGATTGCTCTCAAACTTGTTATGCGTGAATATTGGACCTAGAACTAACCTCTGGGTGGCTTAGATTTATACAAAATGTCCAAGTCTGTGTCATAAACAGTGAACAAATTTTGAACATCCCATTCGGGCGTGTAATACTGTATGAGGAATCCTAGGAAAAGAGGTGGAAAAGATGCCGTGAAGTGAGGCGGTGCGGTCACGTGTTGGTTGGCTGTGCTGCCCAAATCTGACGGCCTTTTTTCTCGAAAGTACGCCGTTCGACCCGAAAAGCACATAGAAACATCAAGAAAGAAAAAAATTAAGTGGGTTATAACTTCGGTTTGATCGGGTTTAAGAGTGGTTATACAAGTTCAATCGTGCGGCAAGACTCTTTCGTGGAAATAACTCTTCTTCATGGATTCGCCCACCAGGGATTCACTCGAGGCATTTGCTCGCCGGAGCTTGAATCCTCAGGCATTCCTTCTCAAGGTTGAATACATCCCCTTCTAGTGCATTCGCCCACCGGGGTTTGAGTCACTCGTGAGGCATTCGCCCGCCGGGGTTTGAATCCTCAGCTTCTTCCAGTGCATTCGCCCGCCGGGGTTTGAGTCACTGGCGAGGCATTCACCCGCCGGGGTTTGAATCCTCAGCTTCTTCCAGTGCATTCGCCCACCGGGGTTTGAGTCGCTAATGAGGCATTAGCTCGCCGGAGCTTGAATCCTTCACCCGCCCGGTGGCTGTGGGTTCTGTCGGGTACCGGGAGACAGCGGAGACGTATAAGTACTGTGCAATTCAGTCTATATTTCTTATCTATTCTCGCTGTCTCCCAGGTGAGCATCATTTGTATTACAAAGTGTCATTATCTCACTCTTCTTGCGGGTTCCCAGAGCCCGAGTCAATCTTTCTCTCACCCACCCACCACGTACCCTTATTACTCTACTTTGCTTTTCCTGTAGCGTGTTGACTTGAAAAAATTCACTCAGGGCCGTGGTTTCTCAGCCGAGGCCCCTCTTCTGGCTAATATGACATTGCTGAGTCAAGCGTCGATTGGGGGGCAAAAAAAATGTATTTCAACAGCTCCCGCATTGCTTCTTCATCGGCCTCAAATCGCTCCAAACCAGCAAAGAGGGTTGGGTCCAAAAATTGACACTTGTTGACACCATTGCAATTCAGAGCCACGCGGCGACACAAAACAGGCTCATCCGAATTGGGGGTGAAGCCGCGGGCTTTGACATCACCCTCGGCGTGCCCAGCTGATCCTTCCCAGAATTCCTGGTTCTGAGGAAAAGATAAGTATCTCTACACTATAGATGTGAATAATCGGACTGGATTTACGGTTAACCAGAGATTTTTTGCGAGGCCTATTCACATAAAAATATTCACGTCAAGCGGAATCTGTGCGGCTGTGATGCATCATGGTTTCCTGCCCAAGAAGTTGCAGGGTGCAAGTTGAGTGCATGCTTGTGCACCATGTCGCCTGCACAACACTCAAACAAGCCCGGCGTGCGTGCCGGTCTACGCCGCGCAAACACGCCGCAGAGTCTCAGCACCACTGAAAACAATTTTGATTTTATCAATGTCAGATATTGTATATGACAAAATGAGACTACGGCACTCGGTTTAAATTTTGTTTGGCCCGACATTAGTTTCGACACTTAGTGTGTCGTCATCAACGTCGGGTATTCCAAAACTTGGCAATTGCTGGTGTGATTGGTATTACCCGCCATTACCCAGCTCATACTGGGCCATGCGGTAATGTCCTTCTCGCCACCCCTCGGAGAAGATGTTAATTCGATTATATCTTGCCAGGCGAGGCGTGGGCACATTACGCAGTTGTTTGTTCGCATATTAACGTCAAGTTAGTAGGGGTCGTGTCCTGCTAATCCTACAGAGGGGGGAGGTGGAATAACATGGTGGGTGAATTGAAGGCTAAACTAAGAACAATTGCAATTACAGGTACTTTGAAGTGTAAACAACATAGCCACCCGCTCGGCTGAGTTTCTGAAAACCTCCCGAGTCGATTTCCAGTCCCTCTAAAAAAATGGGTGGCTGGGCCTAGAAACTTCCATAAAGCGCTTGAACGAAGTCACTCATAACACCAGGGTGGTTTCCCAGAAATTTCTGCCACATTGCCAAATTTTCTGCCAAAATCGCCCAAAATCACCGAAAATTGAGCCGAAATATAGGGCTGGCGTAAAGCGTCACGCCTGCCCTGTTTCTGGTTTCAACCTCGGGGTTTCAGTCACACTTCAAAATTGGTTTCACCCCTACAAAGGGGTACAGTAATGTCCGCCTTCCCTGCAGGCAACCGCGACATCGCCGTGTGGCGACGCAAGGTCCCCGTCTGTCCACCAGCAGACCCATATATTTTATGCCCTCTATACACGTAGCCATGGATGAGTCAAAAAACGGAAGAGGATGCGAGAAACCCCCTGGCATCGGATTGGCTCAATATCACCATTATTGGTGTTGAACATGCTCGGACTGACAATTTATTGGCTGAGAATTCTCCAGACCGACCCCATCGCAACGAGTCCTTGAATGCTCATGTTCACACTGCTGTCCTCCGAGTCAGCTACTCACAGAGGTTCCATTTGCTGCCTTCCTCCCGGACCATTCTTGCTTCGGCGTGCGCACAGCCTGATTTTGCCCGTCATGGTACAGGATTTTCCGACACTTGACGATCACCGGTATGTAAATTCATAAGCAATTGGATGGTTTTTCCCTCTATTTTGGCGTGAAATACCCGAAGTTTCAACCCGAATTTGGTCACCAAAAACCCCCACTCAATACAAAATGGACTGGGATCCACAGCTAAATGAGGGGATTTGAAATTTACGTGAGAAGATGTGCGGGCAGTTCAGGTTATGTGGGAACATAACTTATGAGGCCAGAAGTGCTCCAAGTTCAAGGTAATAACATTTCCTTGGTTGAAAGCTACATACCTGGCCCGTTTTTTGTGGGTGCAAGGACCGCTGAGAAAACAGGCCCCGCCAATTGGCCCAAACATGCAAAAACAGATGGATTCTCCTGATTCTTTCTGCTCTACCAAGTAAAAGTGTTTGTGTACATGCAGCCCACCACCCACTTTCCCTCGCCTATAGTTCCAATTTTGGAATGGAAATACCAAATTTCTGAAAGGCGGGTGCAATGACCACGGATTGACTGTATGTATCATCCAAGAAATCGCGGGGAGTTGCTCCTCAATATCCAAGAGTCGAAAGCGGGGCACAGAATATAATTTCATGATGTGGGTCCAGGGTATGAGATGACCCTGTGAAAGTAGGGGTGTGAGTAGTTGTTCGGGCTGGCGAAGAAAATCGCGACCTTCAATCTCTCCTCTCCGTTTCTTCTTCATAAATTCTTCCACGCGGTGCCAGAACTCATGGTCGTCACAGCATGGCGTGGAAGCAGTGCTCACCACTCGTGAATCGTAAAACGGTGGCGGTATAAGAAGCCAGACAAGGACAATTACCAGCAGCTTCTCGCATTTCGCCAAATATGTGTGTATGGTCTCCGGGAAGTACCCACTAGATAGGACTAGGTGGGTGAGAGCGGGTAATTCCCAGATCGGCGGCCAATCCGGTCGAAGGGCACCCTGCCCCATTGGTTCCTGCAGGTGCAAGTGTGTGATAATTCGAAAGAATGGGAGCGAGAAGTCGAGATGCGGGCGGGCTATGGTGGCAGCGAGGGTCATACTCTGAGGCCGTAGATGAGAGATGAGGTGGAGAGCATCGCCGTGAAGGTCAACCTCGACGATTGCCGTGCAGACGTTAATCACTTTGTGCACTTCGGCTTCAGTCAGGTGGGCGCTGAAACCACGCGGGAGATTGAGAGACAGGATCCGAGTGGCTTTGACAAAAACTGGGGCGGTTTGGCCTTTATTGCGCGCAGAAGGGCGGTATTGGCGGAGGTTTTCGGATGAACGGCAATTAAGAGAGATGCGCCTATATAGAAGCGGTTCAATCCTGTGAAGCGTAAGTTCATAGCAGGGAGCCGTTCAAAGGGAATCCATGCACCAGAGAAGCAGCCGACGAGCTACACATAGCATTTTCGGGATCATCTTAGGATGCAGGAACGCGGCAATTTCGAATACTTCCCGCTCTATTTCGGTCGGGAAGGAATGTGGAACGGGACGATGGCGACGATGGGCGGTGGCGTTTTCCTGCGGCCCATGATGGTAGCAGTCGCAGAGGCAGAAAAAGAATTTAAGAAATTCGGGCCACCGTGGCCATATACATAACGTGATTCACGTGACTCTGACGGGTCATGTGCGACAGGTAGCGATCCGAAAGCCGTGGCTTGACTAGACTCGCGACCAGTCGTTTGATGTTTGTCAGCTTTGATCTAGGCAAGCGAGATCAAGCTTCATCAAACGACTGGACCAACTGGTTCCGCATCTGGCTGATGGCGCCAAATGTGAATTGGGACTTCAAATTTTTGAGCTGCCTGTCTGCAAAAAAGGTGCTCCAAAGGTGTGTTCCCCTGTTCTTTTGTGTGTGTGACATTGAGAGCTTGGATGAGGGTGCCCGCCCGCTGGGATTGTGCATTAGCGGTGCTAAGAGGTGGCTTACATCATCCCAAAAACAAGGTGGTTCATTCGTTTTAGATTTCAAAACTAACACACTTTTACTATATCAATATGGGCACTTTTTTTCAGGTCAAATGGTGCAATTTTTCTAAGTCCAAAACCACATTTTGCGGTATCAGCCAAATCGGCAACCAGTGATCCCAGCCGCTTCGCAACCGTGAAAAGCGCAGCCACGTGTTCGAAGCGGATGGTCACGAGCCTATGGCTTGACTAGGCTCGTGACCAACCGTGTTCGCCAAGCACGTGGGCTGCGCTTATCACGGTTGTTTCACAGCACTGATCTTCTTGCCCCCGTGATCAGTGCTGGAAACGAACTGTTCGCGAGTCTATGGCTTGACAAGCCAAGCCAAGCCAAATCGTTTGGCTTCAGGTGGGCTTTGGCTTTAGCTTGGGGTGTCCGAAACCAAAGCCAAGGCTTCAAGCCTTGCCTTCAAGCCTTGGCTTCCGCGGCCGACCAAAAACACATTTGAGGGGAGTCGTTTTCGGTGATCACAGTTGGCTTTGACGTCAGAATACTGAACTATAGTTGAACTTTACCCGAACTTGAAATCATTCGTCTTCGGCGGGCCATATGTTCTGCTTTGATGTCAGGTAGCTTTCCCTCAACCATCGTGATGTTCGCGTCGCCCTCCAATCCCGCCTCCCGAAGGATAAATACTAGCCTGAAACACCTCGGGGAGCATAAAAACAACTGAGTATTTACTTTCCGTCTGGTTCTGGATGTAAATTCTATGCTGGGAAAAATATACAGCAAGCCAAGCCTCCCGCCGCTTCTTCCAGTCTTACAGCACCTTTTGGGGGCACATTGCGGCAAAGGTACGTATGCTGTGACTTTGTACTTTGACTCTCACCCCACCTGGTTACCGGTAGCCTTCACACCACATCGATCTCTGCGGGGCTATCCAGCGCACGTTCCCGCCCTTCTAAAACACCACGTTTTGCTTGACAGCTTTGTCTTTGAAACCGGTCTTTGCGAGTCTTTGTCTTGGGCAAGAGCGTCTTTGGTCTTTGGGTCCCAGTCTTTGGACGTCTTAGTCTTGGTAGCCACACACCAAGTCTTTCCTGAATTTCCTCAAACTTCCAAGACTTTGTGCCGAACCAAAGACGTCCAAGACTTCACCATATCAAAGCGTTCGGACTATACAATGTTATCAGACTATAAGAGTACAATCTGTAGCAACTACTAGGGTTAAAAAGCTATCTCATGAGCGTGATGGTCTCCGTACTTATTACAGCCGTTTGCATAATTCCGTGAACACACAATTTTTTTTGTTTTCGCCGTCACATGTTGATCTGATCATCTGAGACCTCGAGGCTTAAAAATGCAGGCCACAAGAGTTGGTCTGGGACAAGACTGGGCAGCAGTACTGTAGGAAGGATCCTCAAATGCCTCAAATGCTACCTGTAAAATTCCGACCGTCTCCAGTCAAGCTCTCCAGTTTCGGCGAACTCGGCATATGCACGTGATGGCGCGAAAAAAAATTGCGTGTTCACGGAATTATGCAAACGGCTATAATATAAAATGCTTTGAAACGATCTAATGAATCAGAATATTTGAAGTGTGGTGGAAGGAAGTGATTGCCATAAATACCGATGAGATGCGCCCCGCGCAGAATTGTATCCACATGATGTCAACGCGTTCAAACAGATCTCATAGCATGAACTTGCACCTGCAAGACTTCGGTGAGTAATGATTTCAGATCACAGATCACTGGCTGATTGAACCGTGTTTAAACAGACCCACAGCTTAATCTTAATCATGTCTGGTGTGTGGAGTTCTTTTCAGATGATCAACAGATTAAACCCTGTTCAAACAGAGACAGATGGTAATCGAGGAGGAACGGTGATAGTTACACAGCAGTCTCTGTCCCCTAGCACAGTGACTTCGGTAGCAACTGCTTAATCTAACCACGACCTCAAGCCTCCAGAACCCAAGCAGAGTGCCAGGACCTCGAGCCCTAGAACCCAAGCAATGAGCACTATCTTGACGCCGGGATGGCTCTTCCGACAGAAGATATAGGATGTAGTGTCCTCAAAGTACAAAACAGCCCAGCCACCAGATGAGCCACAGCCACTGGCCCCGCATGCCTGATCAGCCACCGGGTGGCTACCGCAACGTCTCTATTTACCGATTGCGTAATGTCGATATATTCTCAGGCTGAACAGATTTCGTTGGATCCCCACTTTCGGGCGATCGACAATTCGGCGATTCACCCAAAACACATCTGCCCTGACAAAGATGGCAGCGTGGAATTATCAGAACATATTACTCGTGCGTGTAAAATCTCCGGTTTCCGACTCGTACAAAGTCATGTTTATTCAGTGCTCCATTCCCGTGGTCGAAGATTTACTCCGCGAACCCGTCAACAGCGATGTTCTCAACCTCTAATTGCCGTAGTTCGTTCTGGTCATGCAAGAGCTCGAGTGTTTAGCAAAGAGCAGCCTCGGAGAGGCCCCCAGGAGTCTATTCGGAGACGATGCGAGATGCCGAGATGGCGAGTACAGGGAAGTACGTACGAGTAAGAAATTAGGTGTGGGAATACATGTTAATGTAAGGGTGGGAGCGCAATAAGACGGGACTGGCAAGACAGAGTGAGATAGCGAAGAGAATCGAGGCGACAAAGAGACATACCTGGCAAGACAGAGTGAGAAGCTGAGGAGCTTTCTCTGTCTCGCCAGGTTTATATAGGTATTGTGTGCGGTACCGAGGGATCCTGTATTGCGGACCCGAGGCACTGCATCATGACAAGAGATGTCGCGACAACATCCCTTCGGACCCGGAGGTCGATATGATGGGAGTCATGTTGTTGATGTGACAATAATACATTTACGACCCGAGGGGTATGTATTCTCCATTGCCCTACTTGCGGCCGCTGGGGGCAAGGGTCAACGGGAGGACAGTACCATTTGCGACCCGAGGGGTAGGTGCTGTCCTGCCCTACTTACGTCCCGGGGGGCAAGGGCTCAACGCAAAGACCGTACCGTTTGGGACCCGAGGGGTAGGTACGGTCAGCACTGCACCGTGGATGTTACACGTTGGGACTCCGTTGCCAATTAGACTTGAATAAACACTATTTTAAACCCGATTTATTTACCTTTGCTGAATGGCACACGCTTGAAAAGCTCAAATTGCACACCAATACTACGCTCGGGCTCCTCGATTCGACAACAACCGTTCTTGGGCGGTTGCTTCGCCGCTTCAAACGAGTGGTTTGTCCGGAATTTGCCACGAAGGAGCTTCCGTCCGAGGAAGCTGCCCGGGGTCGACGGCAAGCGAAAAAAGCTGCGCAAGGCAAGGGAAAGGGACGCACGACAAAAACAACAACAAACGCCGAAGAGTTCAATTTACACACCTACAAGCTTCATTCGCTCGGTGGTTATGCACCAGCCGTGCGTTGATTCGGGACAAGTGACTGTTGCTCAACTCAGGCAGTACGTAACACATTTCCGATTGGTCGTATAGTAGTCTATTGATATAACCTTCAGGCGAGCTAGAGCACCGCCGCGTGAAAAGCTTTTATGCTCGTACACAAGAACAAGGCAGTTCGGCAGATGAACAGCTGGAGCGGCGGAATACGACTCTGTTGCGCATTGCGACCCGCGTGCGCACCAAGGCTCGGCGTCGAGTCTCGCCGACAACTCCGACTCCAGTTGCCCAAGGCCATAAAAAGACCCACATCTCATTCGCCGAGTCAGAGGCTCTTCCGTATACCACACCAGAGCCTTTCTTGGGAGGCATTTGGGAGACCAGGTCAGCGCTCGACGATGCGTCTCGAAAAAACTTAGAATTGATCGCATCAATATCACTTGCGCCGAAAGATGGATTTTGTTGAAGGGGCTACACATATGCGGAGCAAAAGGTGTGCACTTGGGTACGTTCAAATACTTCCTATGTAGTCTCGCACACCTTAATTCGAGCGGTGGGTACGCCCTGTGCCTTACAGGCCAAGGCATTCTGTGGTCGCCTCAATCCCACCCATTCTACCTTGTTTAGAAGGGCAATAATCTGGTGCGTATACGGCAATCATAGCTCACAAGGTCCGTAACCGGATCACACAAATGGTCCCTCCAAAATATTCGAACAGGGATTCGGCTCGGGTTTTTCGGTCACAGCGGGCTCGCTTGAGGAGCGAGAGCATCCAATTTTCCGAGGGTGTGGAACTAGGGGACTACGCCTCCTCTCTGATGGAGAACGGCTTTCGTGCGTTGTCTCTTCAGCATTGTATCGCTCGCTCTTTTCGAAGCCGCTTTCATTTTGTTGTGGTCTCGCTTTATTGCACGCCAACGATTGGAAGGCATCTGATTTGCAAAGATTATCTAAACTCGAGCAGGGTCAAATTGCTTGACCCCCGTTTGACTAACACTGACTCAAAATATTCAAATTCTTGTACTTCGCCTAAAACGGGCTTCCATGGTCGGCAAACCGAGGCCTACTTGAACCTGGCGTGATGTTTCCCGATTGTATTCTTCTGGCCCATTTCCGCCTTGAAATTCAGCCCTGTCGACTCCAGACTCCTCCTCACTTGGGATTCACCTGCCGCCGGACCGTGCTTCAAGAAAAATCGGAAGAAATATTCGACTCAGCCATCAAAGTTGGAATATCTCCTCAACCGGGCCTCGGGTGGACCTCGGACCTTGAAATATCGATTTCCTGCCCTCATTCCAAAACTTGCTTCAAATATTGGCGCGGTCCTCCAGAGCCGAAGACCTGCCGTTTTGATCTACACGAAGATAATGTCCGTGCTGAAAGCTGCTTCGACCCGGAAACAGGAGAGATTCACTTACGATATTTGAATGGCCTTGTGAATAATTTTAATGCCACCATGATTGAAGCCCTGCGTAATAATATGGATATAAAATTCATCGGTTCTGGCGCATCTGCGAAAGGGATCTTATATTATATCACTGACTATATAACCAAATCCCAGTTGAAAACGCACGTTGCATTCTCGATGCTTGAACTCGCAGTCAAGAAGTTGGGTGAATTCAACCCTCACGAGGATGACATGACCACTCGGGCCAAGAAATTACTCCAAAAATGTACGTATGCCATGCTGTCTCAGCAAGAGCTCTCTGCGCAACAGGTTGCCTCGTACCTCCTGGATTTTGAAGACCACTTCACAAGCCATACTTATCGGAATTTGTACTGGACATCATTCGAGGACTTCATTAACAGAGAGGATCCGAGCCCGGAATGCTATGTCTCAAAACGCTCTGTCAGTTCTACTCCGAGTGAGGGAAAACAATCCGAACTCAGACCGTGCAGTGGAGCCCGATGCTGCGCCCGACGCTGATTCAGATTCAGATTCAGATTCCGAGGATGAATCGGAATCACTGTTCCTGAATGATCTTGTTAATCTAGAGGAAATAGATGAAACCGCTGATGCAATGGATGAGATTCGTGTATCCTTCGACGGGACTGGAAACCTCGTACCGATGGATAGTCAATTGGCAGATTATCAGCTGCGCGGCAATGAACTGGATAATATTTGTGTGTGGGACTTCACATCGCGTGTGGACAGAGTAGCAAAATCTTCTGATTCTCGGAAACACCATCCGACGTCTCGGGAGGCGAATATGGAGACCTCACAGGATTTATTCGACGACGCGGCAGCAGACGAGCCTGAAAATCCACCGATAGATGGTACATCCATGATGGCTTCGGAGGAAAGACACAGACCTCGAGCAGCGTTGCTTCACGGCCATGATCAGGCAAGTAATCTGTGTTTGAATGAGGAAACCCCCCCGGCCATGGGTGGCCCATTAATGGTACCTATAGGAGAAGAAATGTTCCCGTCAAGAGGGTCCTACAAATGAGTTGCAGTCAGTCTATCAGTGACATGGTCCTTGAAAATTGTTTTCAGAGTCAGTAAACTGCATCTATGCACGCACATGTACCCAACACCACATCAGACTTTTGACAAATAGCTTGTGAGCTTGTACAAGGCCAAACAAGGCCATTCAAGGTCAATCAAGCTCGCAAGCTCACAAGGCCACAAGCTGAGTCCCAAATCTCGACAAGCTCAGAAAATTTGCAAAATTCTGCTTTTTTTTTTTTTTTTCAAGGGTTGCCAAGGGCTTGATTGCCGATTTCCGTGGGGTGATTTTTCATGTTTTGACTTTTTTTGACCTTGTGAGCTTGTCGACAAGCTCACAAGGTCAAACAAGCCACAAGTTATTTGTCAAATGGCTGATGCATTATAGCAAAGGATTCCTGTTTTCGGCTGTTTACAGTGGTGGCCTTTCAACCCTGTCCCAGATTCTGGAGGACCTCGAGGCTTTCGCGGGATGCACCGTTCTTCCACCAGAAAAGGGTCATTGGACCAGCGAAATCGGAACAATTTGGGAACGGCGCGATGCAAGGTTGACCTATTATGGAGTAAAGAGCCTGTGTACGAGTAAGAAAGTTTACATTTGTCGGATTGGATCAACATACCGTATCCGAGTTTTTTATTTTGTTGTTTCATTGCTGACGACGACCACCACCACTTCAATGTCTTACGAGACTGTTGCGCCCAGTGTTGTCACTGAACCGGGTAATATGCCGGTCAGTCAAAGGGGTCTGGTCGATGGCTGATGTGGACTCAGGAATCAATCTAGGCAACAGTCTTTGTCTGACACTTCAGCCAACACTTCTGACGGCGATTATTCTGACTCTGGGGGTCTTGAACTTCGAGACTTTGACTGTTTGGCTTATCTTGAGGTGGATTCAGACCATGCTGATAGTGACAATGAAGTAGACTGGGATGAGGTTGCCAAAGAAGAGTTTCAAGACCATTTGTTTCAATTGCTTGCACAGATTGAGGAGGATCGACGAGATGCTGGAGATACAGACTGGATCCCATCAGGCAACGCTTATGAAGCTAAACGGGCAGCTGAGAGACGTAAACCTGGAGGTAATTTTGGGATAGACTCAACGTCCATTTGATGGCCATGACAGTTTGATTAGGACGCCTAAAGAATATATTAAAGGCCCTGACACGGCAAGCAAATCTCTGCGCACTCAGCAGAGATATGCTGCATCCAATAGAACACAGTCCAGTCTGGATGCCTTCTGGTCTGCTCCACCCTCCTCTACTGCTGTCTCCTCCTCTGAAGCACAAGAAGAGGAGCTGAATTATCCAGAGGATGAAGCTCCGCCCCCAGCTGACACACCCTTGTCAACTGCTCCTCCCTATCGTGCTCCCTCTCCACCTCAGACTATTCCCCGGACTCGCTCAGCATCAGTTCTGTCTGACCCAGCTGATGAACAAAACCTACCACTAGGTCTGGTGGATAATTCTGATGAAGAAATGGAGGAAGATGATCCAAATGACTGGGATGCTGTTGTGGATGATATTGTAAATGGCGAGGAGGAGGCGCAGCATGGAAAACCTCAGAAGATGACCACTGCCAGTGGTGAAGCAAAAGGCCTTCAGGCTGTGTTGGTAGAGCGGGGTTTTGATGTCTCAGGCCTCAAAGCAAAATGTTCCCCTGTGTGCCCAATGGAGAGCACAGGGTGTTGCATGGCACGCCTTCTCAGTCAGCAGGAGGACTTTACTAATCAGCCATCTATGCTGGAGACTGTGATCACAGAGGCCGGACATGAGTGCATGTTCCTCCCTAAATTTCATTGCAAACTTAATCCTATTGAAATGGTAAGTCATTCTGAATAGTTTCTAGGAACTAATTTAATTTTCAGTATTGGGGTGAAAACTCCGCGGGTGGATTACATAATTACATAATGTGGCTGTACAAAATAAATCCGTTTTTTTGCCAATCAGCTCCGATCAGAATTCTGAGATTTGGATCAGAGCCAAAATTTGGCGCCGCTAATTTGTCGTAGGAAAAACTTCGGAGCACGTTTTTTGGACTCTTTGGGGCCAATCTGAGTTCAAAAAAATTAAAATCAGGTCAAAATTAATTCATGCCATGGCTACAGGCTATTTGCGGACTTTGTTTGTCCAGAACTGTAACTCACCCACGATGGATGCGGAGACAGAGTGTCCAAAGCTTTATGGGAACCTGTCAGTAGCGAACACAATGTTTAGCAGAGCTGACCTGGAACGCATCCTGTACGCGTCGTTGACGCACACACCAAATTAAGCGACTATTATTATAAAACCACTTCGGTTAGCCCCCAGGATTAGCGCCCAAACCGAGCTTAAAACTGATCTTCCACAGAATTGGAGCTGACCTGCCAAAAGCGGAGTTTAAAAGCTTCACACATGCGTAATTTTATAAGGAGAGAGATTTGACGCATCTCCGTACTATATCTGGGCGGCACGTAAGTGAGTCGTGAATGAGATGGAGTTTTGCTCATTAGTCCTCTCGCAGTCCTTGACCCTCGCGTCAGCTATGCTGGGTTAGAAAAGAGTTTGCAGATGATTTCACTTGGGGTAGGGCTGTCGTGGAACACGCGGCAGACTTCATACTTATGTTTTGAACTCACTGCATTCAGGCCCTTCCTCGGCGCAGATTGCCGAGCTGCACCGCCATGAGGCGCGCTGAGCCGAGGTGTCGCGACGGAGTCTGCCGCGATGCCATCATCATCACGGCAGACTCTGTCGCGATGCCTCGGCTCAGCGCGCCTCATGGCGGTGCAGCTCGGCAAGCTGCGCCGAGGAAGGGCCTGAATGCAGTGACTTATATATTGAATATTCGGACATCGTATAAATGAAACAGGAGACAACCTCATTTTAACTGACTTACCCTGCCAATCGGTAGGGTCAACGGATCATTTATTGTCAGGAATAGTCAGAATATCTGAGGGAGGGATGTCCCTCCAGGTTTGGTTTGGCAGATGTTCACATTTCCAGCCAATGTCTAAAAATAAAGGACCCAGTATCCTACATCACAATCGATTGATCTGGCCACTGGAACTTTTTTCAACACATTCGGACTTACTGACAGGGCCAAACACTCAATGTCCATTATTCATTTCACCCAAATAATTTGAATTTCAGTGCCATTAGGGGAGGGATATTATGGTATAGTATAGGATGAGGGCCGAGACACATCAAGCCCAGTTGTTTGTCTTAGAGTCAAAGCGAGCGAGTCACAAATTTTCTATGGTTATCTATGGTTATGCGTTGCGTTGCGAGGGGTGATCTACTCCAGTGAGAATCATTTTACATTGAGAATAATCAAGGAAAACGGGTCTGCTTGGTACCACAATGGAATTGGTACCGGTGGTTCAACAGAGTCAGAAGGAACTATACATGCTCAACCCCCTCGATTTTTGAATACCTGTGTAAGCGGAGATTCTGTGCGCACGGCGGTCACATTACTTTATGCTCTCGTGGATTGAAATCTGAAACCATCTAAGATATGCGACATCCAGATCCATCGAGTCACGTGATCTGATGGCGTGACACGGACTGCAAGCTGAACTAGTTGATTGCAACCACGGGGCAAAGAAAACTAAAACCACAGATATGTGCAGTTTAACAAGGGGAACAATTCTGTGGTCTCAGATTTTCAATAAGTACATCCAAAAAAGAGTTTATTACCTTTTTGGGAAAAGTACTCAGATTGCATTAAGAAGTCATCTCAGATACAGATTAGTTTCAGCGCCGAATATTTCGCGCTGCCCAAAAAGGAAATTCCCACGCTCCACGTGACTACGTTAGCCTCGTTTCTGCCTCGCCTTAAACACGTGTTATCCTTGAGCACTACTTCACATATGCCAACAAAAAAGAGGCCACTCAAAGGCCCAGAATCTTGGGACTTTTGCTCTCAAAGTGAGTGTTTAGTGTTTTACTTGATGCAAATTGAACTGTATATATAATTTATAGCGCAAGGGTGACACAGTCCAGCAGAGCGATGAAGATCAGCCTAGCAAACATTCCAGAAATGCCTCTCCCAATGGGTCTTCTATTCACAGTGACAACCAAGAGAACCCTGATCCAGATTCTCTCAATAACTTGGACTTGGACTCTGAAACTGATGGAGAAATTGAAATACAGGAGGAGAATGACAGTCGGAAAATCGGAGCAAAAATCTCTAAACATCGAGGACAAGAACTTCGAAAATTGGACAAGGAAAGAGCTGCAAGAGAAGAGAAGTAAAGAGTGTACAGGATGTTCCCAGAATCTTCATCGGAGGAGGACTTGGAGCGAAATATGCTGGAAGCCCTTGAATCAGTCCCACTTGCTTCTATGCGCCGGTTTGCCGTCCGGTCCTCAAGGTTTGCTGATGCATACTTTCACGGGCTAGATGGAGCAGATGCAGCTTGGGCCAACAAAAAATATAGGGGCCACAGAGCTCTTCTTCCTCGATTTCAGGAAGACCTGAGGCAGCGGAAGAGTAGAAGATAGGTGGATTGGTTGGGATTTTTTTTACTTTTGGTCTGGGCTGTCTAAAGTACTGAAAAATACAAATTTGTTTTTTTGTCTCCGAGATTTCGCGCTTTCCCACGTTACTGTCACCCATCAGTCACGTACACGTGACTCGATGGATCTGGATGTCGCATATCTTATATACCGGTTGGATTATAGGAAAAAATCACATCCGAATCCTGAGACCCTTGTAGTTTGCAGTTAATAATGATTAGAATTGGTGAATTTGATATTTCGCGATAACCCACTGGCAGGTTATACTATTAGAAATATGTCTTCCCGGTCTTGCCGCCGACTATATTTCGCTTACTCTGAAACTTGAATGCAGATGTGTTGGAGGGAATATGTGGATAACTGTGTGCAGTCATTGTTCTAGCCAGAACCAGTGGTTTCGGTATATGTTTGTCACTGTTTACAAAGCGGTGATGAGGGCTTCATCATCGCCACCGATCAATCTTCGGAGTCAATACATAAGGACTTAAGTCTCGGAAATGGACAGACCCCGTACTGTACTTTTTCCTTCAAATCGGTAGTCACGTGTCACGCACCCCTCTGTCGATCACGAAATTCGGTCGGGGTCACGCGTCACTCGGGCCTCTGTCGAACCTCCAAGCAGTCACACAGGTCCCCAAACTGCCCAAAAAGTGCAAAAAAAGACGAAATTTTCGGTTCAAATGCCGAAATTTTGGGGGTGTCACGTAAAAATTCGGCCACTGCCGGAATGTCGAATAGGTAAAATGGGTCACGCGTCACACCCCCTGTCGATTTGAATGAAAAAGTACAGTATGCAAATTCACACCGTTGGGATATGAGATGGAACAAAGGATATCGGACATTCTTTTATTGCATTGCTGCGCATTTAGATCTGTAAATTCTGAAAGTTAGTCCCAGGCCCATGCAGTTCAATAAATTTGTACAGTAATGTCCAAGTGCCAAACAGGAGGAATTCACCGTTCTTCACGACTCCGAGTCTGGGAACAAGTTGAGCAAGTTGAGCATTGGGATCAAATAATTCAGGCATCGTCTGTTTTGCTGAGTAATGAATATATCATTTTGAGGCTTTACAGCGCTTTCGGAAAACCTTGACATGCGCCATTTTTTTTCTCTGGGTGATGGCGAGGTCCGATCACGCCGGCCCTAATCTCCACGTTGGAGACATCAATGCCTGTCAAAAAATCTGCTTATCAATGCTCAATTGGTCTAAAGCAAGCTCTAAGATTCATTGCAACATCATCGAGTATTAAAAACTCATTGCATCATTGCGTCATCGGCCTCACTAACTTAATTTCAAACTCCGCCCCAGCTCGATTGACACATGCGAGAAGTACCAGTCTGCCTACGGCAACAAGCCCGCCTTGTTAGAACGGCGTAGGCAGACTGGTTACGAGTCTAAGGTGCAAGAGTTGGCGGGAATTTTGCCTTTGTACAAAGGCAAAATACTATCCAGATCTTCAATATCAGCCGAGGCGTCAAACGCGGTGTGTCGAGCATCATAAACAGGAACTAGACAACCCGATTAGCCATGACCGGCATCTCAAATGAATAGAACTGACTTTCGTCGTCATAATTAAGCGAATCGGAGGATGCAGTATAAGTCTGCTTGCGATAAAGACTGGACGCGCTTTTGATACCCTTTCGATCTGGCGAGGTAATTTTATCTTCAACCGAAGTCAGTGATAGAAGGGGTATGGCCCGTTGAGCACCGACCAAATTTTTCGAGTGGGATCCCCTTTGTCCCAAATGTCAGAGTGCTCATGTTGAGCTGCACATGCATGAGTTCTAGGTCGAAGACCATTCCGCACAGTCCAGTGATCCGATCAAAATCTTGGCTGAGATGCACGCCTAGAATGTACTTGAGGAGTGGGGTGCTTCCATTCGACCCGCCGTAGACGGTGCTGATTTCGCGCAGGGACGAACGCGTGGTGTTAACAACCGACACACACACTGCGGGCCTTTCACCGATAGATAACACCCATCTGAAACGTATATTAGCAGTTGATTTGAACAGTAGTGATCGTTAATACCTTTTTTTAAGGTCTCGAGGAATAGCGGGCGAACGCGCTTCCAACTTGCAAGGATCAATGCGTGCCGGATTAATGTGATGTCCCTTCTGCACAAACAGCAACAGAGACCAAAGTGTCCTATTGTAGGTCAGTATACGGTGAACGTGTTGTCAACTGATGACTCTATAGACAACTCGGGGTTTATCACGGGGTATTCGCTTAGCATGAACATGCCGGGTCCCTCGTTCGAGCTCCAGGTGGTTACTTGTCCATGCCTAAAAAATCAGCTAAAATGCAGAGAACGCATCGAACCGTAAGCCCACCTAAGTTTAGGCAAATCAAGGGCGTATATAGACTTCATCATGGGATCTTGGAGTTCGGGATTAGTGACTTCGCATACATTCGGTAACTCTCTGGGGTGCGTTCAGCGTCCTGACTTCCAAAAATATTGAGGACGAACTTAAACGCTTTTAACATCCACGGTATGCAACTCAGTATCGGCCGCCTTCGGCCTTTTCGCGGGTCTGGATTCTTTCAAACGTGCGAACTCCTCGAGGGGAACTTTGGGCAGGCCGCTGCCTCTAGCAGCACTGTGGCTCTGGATTAGAAACAAGGTGGAGCGGCGAAAAGCCGAAAAAAACAGCACAAAGAAAAAGGCGAAGAACTGAAAAAACTAAAGACTGACCCTTGGCGATTTACGGTAGAACGGGCTATACTCTTAGACGGGGACTTGCCAGGCCCTTTAACGGCACGGGGCGCTCGCTCGCTCCCAACAGCCGTCTCGGAATCGGAAGCATCGGCGTCGTCGTGGCTTCTATGTGAAATCAATTCCCGTTATCACCACATCGAATGAAGGCTTACTCTTTTTTTTTTTTTTTTGGAATCCTTGTTTATTCTCCTTTGTGCCGAGGGCATATGGTAGAGATACAAGCTTGTCTTCGCTATCTATCAGGTAATCATATCTGGTCTTTTAATCTCCTACTCGAACACATGACATGGTGATGGAACCCAGTCCTGTGAGCTATAATCTCGGTGAATGGTGGGCGAGACATGAATCGAGTGTCGATCCGGAGAAACTGGTGCTGGAAGCCACGGGGAATTTTTTCGTGTGTCTTCTACCCAAAATTCCACTGATCCGGAAGCGGCGCAAATTGATGACATAAATTCCGCGAGTGCAAAGACTGGTAATTGAACCAAGCTGAACCATCAACGAGGAATGAGCGAAGAGCAGTGAAACGTAGATGTTGACAATGAAAGCCGCAGGAAAATTATCTGCATGTCAGTCATTGTGGTGATTCCGTGCCTCGACGAGCACGAAGGATGGATTCCCAAATTAGGAAGGAAGATTGCGAGAGGCGAAGATGATCTGCAGCTCATACTGGAATAAGGAGCGACAGTGATGGACTCGTTGGCGCTGGGAAATAGCAGCCAAAATGGTCATGAGGAGGGGCATGATGTGCGCGGGGCCGTGCTTGCGCTTTCCAGAGCGCAATTACTGGTTTGGACCAGATGTAAATGGACCGAGTGTCCGATTTCTCAATCAAAATCTAGGTCAATTAGGGGACCTTTCGTGTTGAACGGTTCATTTCTGAATATCACTGCCATACTCGTCTCCGCCTCCCAGGTCCATTGTCTGAACCGCTTGTCCCGGCAGTGGACATTAATTGGAGGAAGTCTTGCCAAATCGACACAGATCCCTTTACGCAGTTGGTGGACACTTGAGAACGCTGAAGCGCTGAAGTCTTGAGGCTCCACAGCGTGGGCAACTTCGAGAGCTCGACGAGATTGAGGAATTTTGATGAGATTCAGGTCTTCGACAAATTTGTGTGAGGTATCTTGACAGAGGCCAATAAGTGCTTTACATTGCCAAATGTGTGGCTGTATTGCCTGCAATGCAATCTATTACATTTTCAATAGCGTGACTCTATTGCCCGCACTGCAATCCATTCCATTTTCAACTGCGTGACTCTATTGCCCGCACTGCAATCCATTTCATTTCCAACGACGTGACTCTATCGCCCTCCCTGCAAGCCATTCCATTTTCAACGGTGTGACTGAATTGCCCTCACTGCAAGCCATTACAGTTTCAGCCGCATGACTCTATCGCCCCCTGAGTGGCCAGCTAGGCGATTAAAAATAGTAAATTTAAAAAAAATTATAGCTCTTGCATTGAGTGCGAATTGAGAAGTTTCAGCTGACACAATCGAGGACGGTGACGTTGACCTGACGAGAAGCGCACGAGGCTACCACATGTGGTATCATATGCATTCCCGGAACACATTTTAATTCAATATTCCTGTGATGATTCCGCGCCATGCCGACCTCTGCCGCCGTTGATTACCGCTCCCGCTGGCGTCAATTCAGCCGCCGACCGTACGCGGAGGGGAAACTCCGGAGGAAAGGCATGGCCTGCAGTTGAGGAGCTAATTCAAGTTAGGGCTAATTACCGCCGCTGTCAAATCGGTCGTGTTATTGGCACGTTTCGGCTAACTATTTAAAGAACTCAAAACGAGGTGATCGCGAGGTGATAGACTCGGGTGCAGTGGATACGTATAGCTCTGACGCACACTGCCTGTTTCTACCCACATCCGATGCCACCCATCGAGAGCGAATCCGCCGGAACCCCACCGGCGACTAGATCTAAGACCACTCAGGTCATGGAGACGGCCAAAACACCCCTCGAAGTTGCCGTCGACACCCTCAAGCTGCTGAGCGCGATAACGGGGAACGTGCCGTACCTTATCATCATCAGAGGCTGCGTTGAGAGATTGAAAGAAATCCACAAGGTCGTTTTCTGTTGCGTGCGATATGTGTATTGACATGTTCATAGGCCGTGAGCGACAACGAGACACGCGCGTCCGAGGTTCTTAACAATATCTTCAACGTTTCACATGTCCTTGCGAAGGGATTGTGCGACTTGCCTGATCAGGACAGCACTGCGGCGAGCGGTTTGAAAAACGTTTTGGAGAAATATCAGACGTGAGCCTTCGACCTCAACCTTCGCCCCATCGGGCCGTTAACTCGAGACAGCTTTTTGACCGAAACATGCCACATATTGGAGAGGAGGACATCCAAAAGCCGGTTCCAGCCCTTCACACATGCAGACTTCCTGGGCATCGCAGACGGCATAGATCTAAGGCTCAACGCGTTCCGAAATGCATTTAATGTGAGACTGATCTCACTTGGTGTGGATTTTTATTCGAGGGCTGATGGCGATCAAGGCTTCGCGCCCAGGAGATCTTTCGACCAGCGAGGATGCCTTGACCAAGAATGTGTCAATCCACGGTGCGAATTGCGTTTGAGTCATATCAGTTGTCAATCGTGACTGAGCCCTCTGTAGGAGGCATAGGAGGGCCGGGTGGACCAGGTGCCGGCGGTGGCCCTGGTGGCATTGGCGAGGGCCCTCATGTCCCCATGTTCCGCCCCCAAATCTCGAACATGACGGTCCACGGCGGTAAACTATTCCAATAGTGCCGAAAGCTGCCTCTGATACACTCCAGATGTTACTAATTCTACGACTCGGATGCGCCGCTGCTGCTACTCGTGGCGGTCGGGACGAGCGACTTGAGCCCGCGCGCGACGATACTGCTCGTGGCCCTGCTCTGGCACCCAAAGCTTCTAATGGCGCTCGTTGCTTTCATCGCCGCAACAGGTCGTTTCTCATAGTCTCTCTCTTCTCTTTTCATTTCCTCCTCTTCCTTACTCTACCTTACATACATACTTAATCATGTCTCTCTCATCCTCCTCAGATACATCACATTGGCTTATTGGCTTCTCCTTACATCCCCTGCCGCATTCTCTCACCCATGCGTATTTACCCTTACTACTCAAATTTTCCCTTATCTTGTATCTCTCCTTTTCTCCTCTTTCTTACAAATAGACCCACACCCGCTCATCCTCTGTAGCTCTCTCAGAACCCTTTACTACCTCGTAGTGTACTGTCGCATAGCCGTCTTGGCCGGGTACGACAACCCTAAAAATTCAATCAATCAATCAATCGATACTAATTTGGCCCGTACAAATTGGTCCAACTACAATCGCTTGCGGAATAAGGATGATGAGACAAGGTGAAGACAAAATAAATAAGTAGCTCGAATACGCACCCGGAGTTTGGAATGAAGTGCGATGGGCATCGGCAACTGAGGGATTCGAATTTTTTGAAAATGCGTGGCGAATAATCAGTCGATGGAATCCAAAAGTCAAAGACAGTAAGTACCTGAACCTGCAACATATCCTTGAATCCCCCCCGTCAATCATGGCAGCCGGAAGTGAACCCGGGGCCTTCATAGGACCAGGGACGCCGGCCACTATGCTGTATCTCAAAATCCTGGAGCTGTGATCTCCTTCGGCCTGGAGTTGAAGTCATGAATTTGGGATTGCAGACACTCCTCCGGTCGTTTATATGGAAAACTTAATCCGGGTCCAGAAGGTAAGTGCTCTGCTGCTTCAATTTTAGGTGTGAGGTTCACATTGATGCCGGTTTGAGACGGAGACCGCGGTCGCAGCACCTTACTTTGTCCATACAGAGAAGGTGAACCGAAAGCGCAAGGGCAGCTTGACGACTCAGGATGCACTTACAACCAATGAAGTCGGCTCGTCAAAGTGCACCCGCAGTAAGTAAATTTATTCGCTGAAAGTGTCATATTCTCAGCTTTGAACTTCTGGGAGCCAGAAGTCGAGGTTGTTGAAGTAAATTGAGGTTGATTGTATAGGTGAAAAGATTCCAAACCGATTCGGAGTTCTGCTTGGTCATAGGTTTAATTGTAACCTGAGCGTCTGAATAAACAGGATTTCATCATCATAGTTTACCGTTTACCGTTTACCGTTTACACACCCTAGCGAAAAAGTTGTCTAAACACATTCCATAGAACTACGTATTCGTCGAGATAAAACCCGCTCTTCACCAAGTACGCGTAAAGACAAACAGCACGGCTCTCAGATATCTCGCAGGGGGGGCGCCATCGTCGTCCGCGATGCGCACGATAGTGCTGACGGCGAGCGCCATATGCATAGAACCCGTCTCCTCACCGTCTCCCTGGCAGGCGTATCCATCGTCGTACCCACTACCATATTCATTGTCCTCCTCCTCCTCATCGCGAGGCGGCGTTGGGGCGTACCATAGAGTGAGCCCCACGGACCCATCTCCCCGTCGGGTCTGTGCGTCTTCAAACGCCGTCTTAAATTGCAGGGCATCTGTCGCACCGGTCGGTTTGGGAAATCGAACCGCGAGAGTTCGCCCGCTCGAAGTGTTCTCAGCAGCGACAGTCCAGACCCATGATCGATCAGATATGATGTTGGGTTTAAGCTGCATGTCAGAGCAGACTGGAAAGCAGGGGTCAACCGTCAGAGGAGGAAGAAAGAAGCTTCGGTACATACTGAGGTGTGTGCACACGAAATTCTTACTTTCCATCACCAACTTGACCCCCTCGTTTTCTAACGATAAGCGGATTTCCCCCCTCCTGCCCCGGTTCCAACGACCGCCATCATCATCAAACTCGAAAAACATGGCGTCCCTGCATGTATCGCCATCAGCAACTAAGGTGGCCTCAGGTAGAGAGATCCCCACTTCTGGAAAAGGACCGCTTTGAGCTGGTGGGTGGTAAGATCGACGAAATCAGCATTCTGCTTTGGGAACGACAACAGGTCGGTAGAATTACAAGGAAATTGAAGGAATCAGAATCAGACGAAGGCACCGCATGAGGCGGCCAGAGCGTACATCAGGAGTACCCGTCGTTAAGTTGGGTTCCGCCATGTCGATGTTGTTCGATGCTTGGAGACTTGCTCGGAGACGAAGACAGAAAGTCCGAGTCTCAGTGACGTGGTAAGTCATATCACGTGATTGCTTTGAGCGGTCCGGCACCATACAATGCCCACTAACTTTAGTGGGTCCTATGGTGCGATCGGCTAACTTTTGGCAGTAAACGAAAATGTTTGGTTGTATTGTGGTTATGCTTGGTCACGATCAATTGGTCATTATTCGTTCTTTAACGAGATGGTAGAAATGCTGTGCAATATCCCCGAATAATCTTACTCCTTTGGTCTTCCTTTGGTTTTCCTGCACACTGAACAGTCGCTTGACTTCGTTTCACGGTGGCCGACATCAATCATCAGCTACGGACTGCGCATCAACTTCGCATGAAAGCCGTTTGTCACCGTAAGTTCCGTCTGGCAATGGACACTATGCAAGTCGTAAACTGTCTACATTTGGCCGCGCAGCCGTTTGAAGTAACCGTTCTTTAACGAGATGCTGAATATCCTGTGCTCTTTCCCCATATATCTCTTCTCCTTCGCTCCCTGTCTGCCCTTTTGTCGCGTTCAACCTTTGGTCCATGCTATTTTCCCACACAACTAACACATGATGAACTACGGAGTTCATTTCGGTTCATTCCGAACTACGCCGCAATGATGAACTGTCAAGCGCAACCCCCATACGGACCATTGAGCGGTCGAAACAAGGCTCGTGAATCAACGGCTGTCCAGAGAACACTCCGAGAAATCACGCGACCTTTTTTCCAGCGCTCAAGATCCACTCAAAAGGGAGAGCCGTCTGAAACCCTTCTTGCGTTCCTTCCCCCATCATCTCGCCCTCCCGTAATATTTCTTTCTCCTTCCGATACGTCGTTTGACACTGGTTCTTGCCTGGATCAAGAGACTACATTAGTGGCTCATCAAGGCGCTCAAATCATGCAGCCGTTACCTGCTGTCTGGACGAACAAGGCCTGAAGCGCTTCTCAAGATACAAGAAACGTGCAAGAATTCTCAAGATCTCGATGCAATGGGTTCTTATGACATTTCAAGACCTCATTCTGAACGAACAAGGCCTGAAACGCTTCTCAAGATAGAAGAAAGTGCAACAATATCTATGGCCCCGACACTGGCATATTGATCGAGTGCAGAGGTCGAGCTACATCTTGGATCATGTTGGATACTGAAAGCTGCTGCCTTTGAGCCTCTCCCTCTTTCGTTCCTGTAATCGCGTTCTCAAACCTTCCAACCTGTGGAGTGAGCAACAAGCAAAAGCTCAAGTGAGTTTCCAAATCACTTCAAGGACCGTTGACCCATTTGTGTAAAAATTATTCATTACTTAGTGCAGAAGTCCACAATCCCTGGAGGTCGTACCGTTCCCTCAAATTCTTATCTTTTGGTCGTGACTGCCAGATCAATCCAGGTATACTCGGCCAGAAACTGAATAGTTTACTCATCATTTGTGCATTCGATAGCATGAAAAAAAAACAGCAAGAGCTGTATTCTAACTGGTAAGCTAGATTGGCTGATAATATCCATACATCTTCTTACACGGCATGCTAGGAACGTGGAGCTCAGGGATGGTGATGGGTGCAACACTGTGGAGGATCAGGCGATGTCAATGGGATCAGTTCGCCTAGATGGCCACTAGTGCGGAGTGCACTCCATTTCCTTATGCAAATCGCTGTGACACTGGCCTCCTTACTTTATCAGATCATTCTCGCATCAACAGCTTTTTTTGAACCATTTAATATACAGCCAGCTTCTTCAAGATACGCAGATATTCTGTTTGCTCGCCCGCTTTCTTATTCTGACATAAGCATGTCCCTTCGCACAAGCGTCTCGATTCGCTGCGACAGTCTAATTCCGTCTCAATGTTCTCATTTGATTTTTAAGTAAGCTGTGAATGAACACAAATGATTTTCTCAATCTAACTAAAAACTCAGCCAAAGTGACTCCTTCAATGCATAAAGCAGTATACAGTATTTTGCCTGTTGGCCGCGGGCTCATTGTTACCGTTCGACAGGACCGCTTAAAACCAATCAACGAGCGGCTCATTCTCCTGGAGGTAATAAGCACTAGATATTATTTTGCTGCTTCGATCGAGTCTACTGTACAACACATCCAACTCACCACCAGCGCTTACTAGGCTGACATTGACTGCAAATGATATTCATTGGTAACAGTTGTAGATCTCTGTATTCCCGAATTGAATGCCCATTCGCTGCGATGTGTGCCAGAGTCTATGATATTCATGCTTTTCCCTCGGATCTTGCAAAGTCGGTGCTCAATCTGTATCGACCGGACTACATTTTGTATGAACTGTTCAGAAAGAGCTTAATCCTGCTTATGGTTCAATCCATCCTTGGGTGTATGCCGGAGCGAAGCGAAGGCACGTCTTGTTCTCTTGAAAGCAGCCTATTTCCCGCCTAGTTTATGTAATACTTACCTTTGTGGTGAAAGGTTTGCCGTGTTCGACACATTTTTTGTTGGAATCAATAGACCAGAATCCAGGATAAGCAGTGAACCCGTTGCAAACGCGCGGGGAATACATTCAAAAGTACACTACTTACATATAAACTACTGTACTATAATTAAAGCAGATATTTAGCATGTCAAACCCAAAGTACGGTAACACGACAGAGGAAATGAATCGGGGAGCTAGCAGTTAGCGATGCCGTGCACGCACATAGCACTCGTAACTCCAACACACCCCCGCGAGGGCTATGGCCGGCACCCCCGCAAGTTCAGCAGTGTCGACGCAAAAGAAAAGAAAGCTGACGGCCACCCCCGCAAACCGGGCCAGGTCCCGCCACAAAAATCTCCATCACTCGATCCACCGACATCCGTCCAAATCCGGTTCACATCGAATTCCTCCGTGTTCCCCCGACTTCAATCCTATTGAATAGGCGTTTTCCGAAATTTAATCCTTCATTCGGCGGCACTCCGATATCTTCTGAGCACCACCGGGCGCTGCACTTATCTTTGACGTGAAGCTCGCGATGGAAATAATTACACTGTCAAATGCGCACACAAAATATTTTTCAGTAACTTATTGACCGATAATTTATCACCGGTGGACGTGGCAAGAGTCGTGGCTTACTAGTTCACCCCTGCCTGCCCAGCTCCGACTCAGCATGCCCGCTCCAGCCCCTCGATGGGCTCATCCCCTCGCTGATACCACCCACTCCCATTGCCGTGTAACCCCATTCCATTTTCCCGTTCTGTCCCCGGTTGGCCCCTTTGACAGGCACAGTACCGAAACACGGATACACACTGGGGCGTCGAGGCGCAGGAGGAGTCGAGAGCGTGGCGAGGTGCACTGCGCTGCGTTGGCTTCGCGGAGTCGGAAGCGCGTGGAGGACAGGGGCGACGACTAGTCTGCGAGTATGTGAGTAAGGAAGAGGAGGGGTGGAGATGGGAATGGATGGAGGGGAACGAAGGTAAGGATGGGGCGCACGATCTGATCCTCCCTGCCTGTCTCTTACGATAAGACAGCTTGCGGTACGCGTTGGACGCTCGGTGCCAATTCGCGGCTGTAGTCACAGCGCCTACAGCTCGGAGAGGTTATGTTACCGCTGCGACGCCGGGGTACAACCGGGGTTACTCTATATGGAGAACTCCGCTCGCCAGGTCTCGGTAGATACTACGTCGGTTGCTTGGGCGTCGGTATTACAGGTTGTCGAGCACGGGAGCATGTCGACTTGGTGGCGGATGGCGGTGTGGTAGAGCTGGCCCACTCCATGTTCGGTTCCATCTGCTCCTTCATGCAAAGACCTGAGTGTGAAAGCCGTTGAATAAACCCAGCATAGACACGCACATCCCGCATGAGGTGGGGCTTTTTCAGTTCGCTGGGGTGTAGAGAGAAAGGTAAACCGTAATGAGATCCGAAGCTTGAGCAAGCCTTGAATGGTCAGCGACACACAAGAGGTATTGAGATGTTGCGAATCACAAGGTCCTTTAGTGAAAGTCTCGATTTCAAGGACGAAAACATCGAAAGACTGAGAACAAGAAGCGCACCGGGACTTCAAGTGCGACCAGTCTGAACTCGGCGGATGGCACGGGCGTGCGAGACAAGAGAGAGAGGGAAGGAGGAGCCGAAGCGAGAATGAAGCGAGAGATTTCGCACGTATGTAAAAGTGTCCGATGCGGCGCCAAAACGGCCGATCCTCTGGTGATCGGTTTCCGTTGATTTAAACTCACTGTAAGGTAGTTTGGCTTATGAAAACACCTCTGGTACCTTCAAAAATGTCGGAAAACCATCCAGAGGAAGAGAAACAAGCTTGCGAGGCTGAGACATCAAATGTTTTGAAATGTTTTATTTTCGGGCCGACTGTCATCAATTTCGCAAAGAGCTGTAAATTAGACCTTTGTGAAGGTACTTGAATAATATCTGTGAGCCTCGAAACCGCGGTTGGGTAGGAGACTGACCAAATGTTAGATCCCAAAGTTGGCCTAAAATGTCGGGACAAGCTGTGCAGGTCCGGTCCGGTCCGGCCTCGGTCCGGCTTCCGGGCTTCGGCATTTGCCGATTTCCTTCCGGCTTCACTGATTTTGGAGCAAAGAGTCTCGGAAACAGCTTAAAACTAGGCTCATAACCAGCCTGCCTACGAGAAGCAACAATGTGGCGGGCACGTTGCCATAGGCAGGCTGGTACTTCTCGGAGGTGTCAAAAGGGCTGTCGCGGAGTTTGAAATTAAGTTATTCATTTGAGTGGGGCTGATGACGCAATGAGCCGCGGCAATTCCGGAGATCACGGTCCGAAGTTGATCGCCACTAAAACTACCCTCAGGTTTTACAGTGTTCTGTCCCACAAATTCAAAATTTAAGGAGGCGAAATTGGAGGGATACAATTTTCATTTATTGTCCCCGCTTCAACCAAAAAATAAGCTTCAAAATTGAGCACAAAATGAGTAAGATTTTAAAAGGTCACTTAAATTTCAAACTCCGCGACAGCCCTTTTGGCAGCTCCGAGAAGCACCAGCCTGCCTATGGCAACGTGCCCGCCACATTGTTGCTTCTCGTAGGCAGGCTGGTTACAAGCCTAGCTTAAAACGAGCAATGGAGGAAGAACCTTTCGTGACCAACCCACAGTGCCCCAAGAAAGCGACATTAATTTTTCCCGACCGCCCATTTTTCGGCGGCTAAAATGTCGGTGGGATAATCAGGGGTCCTTCTGGATCTTGGCCGCCATCAAAGACACGTAAGATGTCTGATATGACGGCGGCGCATCACGCGGCAGCCTGTTCTTCCAGAGAACAGTTTACAGTTGCTTAGAGTTGCAAGACAGGTCTCGAAAAAGCAAAGTACCTCAATGATTCTGTGACTGGTCTGCATTCTATGTTTTCAGATAGGTACTTAATCCGCTTTCACCACCGTGCAATGAATTTATTCACGTACTTATTGCAGCTCACACATCGAACCTGGCTTGCCCTTTGTAATTTCTTAGGTGGTTTACCCCGTCCTCCACTGAGCGCCAACTTACTTCCACACACAACTACCTGGAACTGAATCAAATTGACGGCTTCTTGCGATGCTTAAAGTTACAGGCATTAGAAATACTAACTTTCGTTCAAATTTTGCTCTCTCTGCGTCAGAGGTATTGTCGATCCACTTCGGTTCGAGGTCGCGTTGATACTGAGTTCGAGCTTGAATAGGACAGGGAGTCAATGGTACCCTCTTTTTGAATTGTGTTGACTTCAATATATTTTCACAAAGATATGGGGAGGGATTAAGAAAAGACGGCCCAGAAAGACAAAGATGCGGTGCAAAAAGACAAAGATGATGAAAGACGTGGCGACAAAGACGGAAGACGCCCTGTCAAAGACAAAGACCGTCAAAGATGCCTTCCAAAGACGGAAGACGCCAAAGACAAACATGCTGTTTTACTGATGTGTGCGTCAGGTCCATTACATCCACCACACCAATTTCATTCTCATGTTCTCGCAGTGCCAATGTGTATAACCCTGACAATGGAGCTCTCGGAGACGGCCCAGAACGTGCCCATTATCTGACAGCCTTGCGGCTCCATGTCCAAGATCCGGCCCGTATCACGGAGCGCAGTCGCTGGGCTGACAGTGGCAATTTCTTCAGACCAACCTTCGATGAAACGTCTTACCTTGTGGACTCGCCTCGTTGTCATGAATATTTTATCGACGGCCGCTTCGCAGCATTATGCATAGTCCAGCTTCCTTCTGCTCCGATCCCTATCTGCCCTTTCATCATCTATCTCGCCACCAAAACCAGCCATACATGCCTTGACGACTTGACCCTTGCCTTCATTGCAACTTTAGCCCCGACTGCCAAGATTCTTCAGCCTTGGTTCGATATCGATCCTCAATCTACCTTCGATGTATCAGGTAACCCAGATCATCCGGGTCAAGACGAGAACCACCCAGCCCTCCTTTTGGCAGCTACTTTGGATATTTCCGTGCGTATATTAGTCTGCTTGCTTTCACAGGCACATTTGACCTTCCACCGCAGATTACACTTTTTAAGCAAGCCCGTTCCACTGAGCTTCATCAGGCATTGCACCGGCGGCTACTGGCTACATATTTCACAGGAACTGCCAGGATCGGCCGACACGGTCAGCTCAACGAGTCAGCAAATCAGGAGGATCGGCTCATCGATCGAGTCAGCAAATCAGGATGTCGAGTCAGCAAATTAGGCGGATCCAAGTTAAAAAGTACACGTTAACTTACGAAGATTCGATGACCTCCCCATCTATGGCGCCTTCGAAAATTCAAACCGCACGGTCCGCAATCTCCACACCCGTAAAAGTCCATTCTGGCGGAATCATCATCCGACAAAATCTTTTCCTGGAAGCCCCTTGTGACCCCCGGCCCGAAAGCCCGCAAACGCGTGTTTCCCTCGTTTTTACACAGCTCCCGCAAACTCCAGCTTGAGCAAGCCTAAAGCAAATCCAACAATCTGCCAATCCACCCAAATAAAATGGAAACAAAAACCGAAACAAAAGAAACCAAAAATGAAAGGAACAAAGAAAATGATAAGATCGCCTCGGCACTACGTGCCGGCCAGTCAACAACTACCGAACATCCCGGGCTGAACACACTTTTCACCTGAAACCCCTTCTTGAAAAATTTAACAATGAGCAAGTAAGATGATCAGGCTGCCGAGGCCTGTAGCACTCCACCGAAAATTACAACGGGACATGCCGGGTGCGGAAGCACAGATACCTGCCGAACAACCCGGCTCCAAGATACGAAGATGCTACTTGATCCCAATATTGCACGTAGGAGACAAATTGGATTTTCCCACGATAGACTACTGTTCAACTTCTCCCTGATAATTACACCTCCAGAGCTGCGGCAGATGAATCAAAGTGACAACTCTTTAAAGTCGAGCACCCTCGGAAAAAAAAAGTGCTCAAGCTCACATCGAAACTTTTTTAAGCTCAACCTGTGTCTGAACTATCAGGTTTTTTCACTGCTTGTTTGTGCCCCGCCGCTTGCCGGCGAACTAAAATCGTGGGTAAAGCTAAGACATGTGATGATGTAAGCTACGTGGTCACGGGCGAGCTGCCACTGCAGCTCCACCGCACGAGAGATTGGCCAGGGGGAAGACTGGACAAGTCGCAATGTTAATACAATATGCACTTTCCATATCGGAGGACATACCTGAGCCGCGTGACATCGAGGTGACCCTTCTGTGATGCGAGATGGAGTGCAGTCCTGCCATTGTTTTCTGTTTGGTCGACAGATGTGCCGTGCTTGATGAGCAGCTGCGCGACGTCGACGTGACCCCACTCCGATGCAACATGAAGTGCAGTCCTGCTTTTGTTGTCTGCTTGGTCGACAGATGCGCTGCGCTCAATGAGCAGTTGCACAACATTGAGGCGACCCGCCTCCGATGCGAGATGGAGCGCAGTCCTGCCATTGTTTTCTGTTTGGTCGACAGATGCACCGTGCTTGATGAGCAGCCGCACGACGTCGAGGTGACCCCACTCCGATGCGAGATGGAGCGCAGTCCTGCCATCTTTGGTGGCTTGGTCAACAGATTTGCTGCGCTCAATGAGCAGTTGCACAACATTGAGGCGACCCGCCTCCGATGCGAGATGGAGCGCAGTCCTGCCATTGTTCTCTGTTTGGTCGACAGATGCACTGTGCTCGATGAGCAGCCGTGCAACGTCGAGGTGACCCCACTCCGATGCGAGATGGAGCGCAGTCCTGCCATCTTCAGTGGCTTGGTCGACAGATTTGCTGCGCTCAATGAGCAGTTGCACAACATTGAGGCGACCCACCTCCGATGCGAGATGAAGCGCAGTCCTGCCATTGTTTTCTGTTTGGTCGACAGATGTGCCGTGCTTGATGAGCAGCTGCGTGACGTCGAGGTGACCCCACCCCGATGCGACATGGAGTGCAGTCCTGCTTTTATTGTCTGCTTGGTCAACAGATGCGCCGCGCTCAATGAGCAGTTGCACAACATTGAGGCGACCCGCCTCCGATGCGAGATGGAGCGCAGTCCTGCCATTGTTTTCTGTTTGATTGACAGATGCACCGTGCTCGATGAGCAGCCGCACGACGTTGAGGTGACCCCACTCCGATGCGAGATGGAGCGCAGTCCTGCCATCCTTGGTAGCTTGATCGACAGATTTGCTGCGCTCAATGAGCAGTTGCACAACATTGAGGCGACCCGCCTCCGATGCGAGATGGAGCGCAGTCCTGCCATTGTTTTCTGTTTGGTCGACAGATGTGCCATGCTTGATGAGCAGCTGCGTGACGTCGAGGGTGACCCCACCCCGATGCGACATGGAGTGCAGTCCTGCTTTTGTTGTCTGCTTGGTCAACAGATGCGCCGCGCTCAATGAGCAGTTGCACAACATTGAGGCGACCCGCCTCCGATGCGAGATGGAGCGCAGTCCTGCCATTGTTTTCTGTTTGGTCGACAGATGTGCCATGCTTGATGAGCAGCTGCGTGACGTCGAGGTGACCCCACCCCGATGCGACATGGAGTGCAGTCCTGCTTTTGTTGTCTGCTTGGTCAACAGATGCGGAGCGCTCAATGAGCAGTTGCACAACATTGAGGCGACCCGCCTCCGATGCGAGATGGAGCGCAGTCCTGCCATTGTTTTCTGTTTGATTGACAGATGCACCGTGCTCGATGAGCAGCCGCGCGACATTGAGGTGACCCCACTCCGATGCGAGATGGAGCGCAGTCCTGCCATCCTTGGTAGCTTGATCGACAGATTTGCTGCGCTCAATGAGCAGTTGCACAACATCGAGGCGACCCGCCTCTGATGCAACATGGAGCACAGTCTTGCCATCTTTGGTGGCTTGGTTGACAGATGCGCAGGCTCCATACAGATTGAAGTGACGCAATTGGTCTAAAGCAGCACGTTGGCTGCTTCCATCCTCCAGGAGACGCATTTTCGAGGGAAGTAGCACCTCCTGGTCCCGGTCATCACAAAGCCCCAGGTGATGGAGCCAATATTTTGCTGCATACAACGAGATTGGGTAGTCTGGGAGTGTCTCCTTGGTCATCAAATGGTTGGTGTCAGCAAAAAGGAGAAGATAGCGGACACAAGTTTGGGCAATAAATTTGTGGGAGACATCTTTTGTGAGGTCAATGATTGTGCCAAATTCCTGCTGGAATTGGGGGGAAAGGATATAATCCTTGACAGACGAATGTGCTAGAGTAACTGATGGTTTGGCTGAGCCATCATTTTTGATCACGACGAGGCCCTCTAACAACTTGAAGATGTCAGAGTTGCCCCGACGTCTATCCGGGTCGTAAATGGATTTAGCTGGGTCGGAAAAGTCAAACTCGGGGTCAGATAGGGGGAATGCAATAGCATCTGCCAGCTCATCCGATTGTAACCTGTCTGGCAGAGAACACAAGCCACCGAAAAATTGATTGGACAAAAACCGTTGGGAGAGAACCTTTCGCCCGGGTTAAGAAACGGCCGTAAATCTTGAAAAGATCAGCCGGGAGGGCTGAGAGGGCTTTCTCCCAGTCAGCCTTCCAATGACACCGACCCAGTTCAATGAGGAGACACGCAGCCATGCTCAACCTGGATACGCAAGTTAACTCGAGGACAAATTACAGTGCGATGGGGGGACCGACATTCCGTTGCTCTTCTGCACAATCTGCTCCGTGACATTCTTTGCATACTTGTCTGCACTAGCCCAATTTTGACCCTGGGGACTTCACTGCCAACGAAGGATTTAATGTCGTCGTTTGAGACCGCGCAACCAAGCTCGATGAAGGTTACATCCGTGAATGCTGTTTGGAATTCCTCAAGAGGTTGACTAGTAAACAGGAGGTGCAGTGCATTTTTGATGGGATGGCGTAGGCTGTGAATGAACTGGACAAGAAGCTTCCAGTCGGTCTTGCGACATTCATCGAGTCCATCGATAATGATATACGTCCAGTCTAACTCTGAAAGCAAATTCTCGAGGACTTCCTGAAGATCTACGTGCTGCGGCTGTATAGTTCCATTTCTCAGTGTTTTATACAGCCGATGAAGAGCGCTATAAGGAGAAGGTGACTGTCCAGAGAGCTGCCAGATGATCGACCGTAGCATGATGTCCATACGCTGCCTCTCGTTCCTGAAATCAAAATAGAAATATGCGACAGCAGACTGCTCTGGACAGGCCACGGTGATTTCTTCAATCACTGTCGAACTGCCCGTGTGGGTATTTTCAGCCGCAGATTATGTGCGTAGCAGCGATGCAAATCACCTTAGTACACTCTTTCCAGTACCAGCTGGACAATTATTAGACATGGGATTGGAACAGAATGAAATTGACTTACAGATCCCTTTGATCCATAAAGAGCCGGGTGTGGCCTTCCATCTGACGAATCGGACATCACGTAGGAGCCAGTGCCCCGTGGCTTCGTGACGAAGGCTCCGCAGTTCATACTGTCTGTCCTTCGTATCGGCAGGAGAATCCAACCACTTGCACAGATCTTCTATGAGTCTAAACATAATTCAGCTTGAAAAGTATGCAACACAGAAAATTTCAATAACCTGGAGTCGTGCATCTGGGGGCCGCCACTGTAGTGCTTGATTTGGGGGGGGGAGCGGCGAGCAGTTCACTGACGTACATGTTATTTGTGAAGTTTTCAACTGCGTTGATATGATAATTCACAGTGGGAGCCTCCCCTATACCCCCGGCGCCACCCTTTACACCGCCCCCTCCACCTTTGCCTCCTTTGCCACCTGGGGACAAGAAATCATGATGTTGATGTCCCAATAAATTCCTCTACGCACCATAAATGTTGTTAATGACAGTTGTGGATTCATTCCCCTGGCGAGACATGGTCGGTATGGATCGTTACAGTGCAGATCTTATGTGGGTGGAATACTATGTGAGCCACAAGCGAAGATTACATAGGAGAAAGAGCCGCCCACCAAAAGGATGAGGAGGATGTATTCCAGTGCAGTGGACGTGGAGTGGAAGATAAGACTGGTCACCTTGACAGCACACACCGTGCGCGCACCTCGTGGAGAACAGCATGCACTTTCGCACGATGAATGTCCGAGAAGCAATGTCCGAGAAGCAAGGAATCGGAGTCCGGGCCGGCGACGAGTACTAACCATTCAGACGAGTCTGAAGTGTTTGAGGAAAGAAAATTATATCTTGGACTGAGGACGACAGGGGGTACATATCGGCACTTGCACTCTGGATTGAAGCCTGCGACATGCGACACCGGAACATGCGACGGGGTGGTATGTACGGAGTCCCCACCCCGCGCGGGTCGTACTTGATCACGCCAAGATGTGGACTCCTCCCCCACGCGCATTCCACCGGTCCAGCGCAAGCCACAGCGTAGGGTAGTACCCGACCCAGCTCGGCACTCTAGCACCGGCGCTGGAGCTGCCCGGGGTGCCACGTCATCAAACCCCTCTCCCCCTCCTCCGCCTCCGACTCCTCCGTGTCTGGATCCTCGCGCGACGCAACGGCCGCATACCCACGCCGGCAGCATGGCCGGCTCCCCACTCCGAGGCAAGCGTGCACTCATCCCTCGCACTCGTACTCGCACTCGCACGGGGTACTGGGTCGGACTCGGACTCACACCTCCGTCCTTATCCCCACACCACCCGCCTCTCCCCGCCCTGCACCGCCGTCCCGCAAACGCATGCTCATTATCATCTGCACTCGCGCTCACTCGCGCTCCCGTCCTCCGGCTGCTGCTCGTCCTACTATCCGCGCATCAACCGCACGCGCAGATCATGCACCAGCAATTAGCATGCCCAGCTCCCTCCACGGGCTCGCGGACGGCGCGCCATTGCCCTGACGCCCAATCCAGACATATCGGACTGTCCTCTTACCATGATGTCGTTTGTCAAAACTTTGGCATTCTGCACCACTACGGCCCAGAAGCAGGAACAACAACACAAGACTTCCATGGCATTCGTACCTGGCGAGGACTCGAGGATGGTGCTCGGCTGCGCGTCCAACAAAAGCGATTTTGGACAACTCACCCGGATGGCCGAGACCTCGTTCCCTGGACCCTCATCGCCAGCCGGCGCTCGTGGAGTGGAATTCGGACCTATATATTGGATCGTACCGTCCGAGCTACCCATGCACGATGCATATCGGGCAAGACTGGCCGATTGGGACTGGCCCCACGCTGACGGTGGTGCCCTTCGGATTTCGCCAATTCTGGACCTTCCGCCGCGCTACACCGATTTCGGATGGACCCATGGCCAATGGAACCTCGACAGGCGACACGGACTGGACGGGCTTGCGCGGGACGGCCCTCATTCTGCCACAAGCTTTGCTTCGCTGGCACTGCGGACTGATTGGCGATCTCGGCTATTTAACCGATCCGTTCCGGCCCATCCCGAACACTTCCGACTTGCCGACAAGGGTCAACAAGGTCACAACTTCAAGTGAAAAAATAATCCATAGGGGATTGGTCTATTTGCCAAGATCCTATCTCCAAAATGCTCAGCACATGTCCCAGAACTCACAACAGTGCTAGAAAATACCTGTCATGTCCTAGAACAAGTTATTTTTGGACAAGGTTTGGATCTTGTGAAATTCGGACATAGACTTGCGGCCTTGTCAACTTGCCGGCTTTTCGGGCCTTTTTCGGGCTTTTTCGGGCTTGTACAAGGTCACAAGATAAATGTCAAAAGACTGATGAGTGTGGACATGGCGAAGGACATCCTTGAATTTTGTCATGGCTTGGTGGTGAATTACCTTGGGAGGCAAGGTTTGTGTGATACTATAGTAGGCGGAGGACAACGCTGCAAAATCCGGCGGCAAATTGGGTGGTTTGATCAGCTAAAAACTGGTGAATGTCAGGCAGGCAAGGAATGCTACCCCTAATGACGAATAAAGTATCATCGGGGACGACCTTTGACCACCCAACAACATGCACACTTCCCACGGGAAGGATAGTTGGAACATCAAGAGTGATACATATTGGTTGGCAGTGAATGCAGAATAAAACCGGTGGAAGATTTGGTGAAGGGAGGGTCAAACTCGTACTTTGAGCGAGCACCACTGCAGACTGAATACAACATGAAATTAGAGATTAGTCGAGTGTGAGACTAGTATGCCCACATAGACGCACGCGACATATTGTAAGAGTGAGATGTAAGAGTGAGATGACGGAAAATGCGAGATAAACAGAAAGGCTGAGGAGAGCAACTCAAGTACACCTGAATATAAAGTATTCTATGAGTGCCTGAGTATAACCAGAAGGAAAAAGAGAAAATCTATGAGTTCACCGTGAGGGAGGGATAGACCATAGTTGTGAGACGAAAATTATTCGCTTGTCTCCCACTGGAACAAAGCAAGCGACGTAGTAGAAGTATGGCATGCTTCCAGAGTGGGGCATGCGTTCCCCAAAGCCTGCAATGGGATGCTCATATTTTCATGCATCATCCACTGTGAGGTATGATATTCGATTGCGAGGAATTCCAGCCGTGTGAAGCGGCGGATTGACGCCGTTATGCGCTGAATTACCTATAACGATCAAGTTACAACCAATAATCATTCGCAGACTTGACAATACTCACGAGACTCAGGTATCCATGCACCGCTGGCAGTCGGATGGTCTGTGTGTGTGGGATGTGTTTTTGACAGAACATCCACGAGCCTTGCACAAAAATCCAAATACTCCCGCCTTTCGTGGGAAAATACGAATGGTATGTCGGGGCGTGTCAGTAGCTTCAGCGCGACAATGGTGCTCTCGAGTTTCGAGTGTATGGTCGAACATCTAATCCTAGCCTCGCGCAGAGCACCCACATCTATGGAACGAAGAAGTCCGATGGGTCCGGCATACCATTGGAGGTTCAACAGGGGAATGCGCATGCCCGGCGATTGTGTGAGCTCGCTGGTTAGCGCCGAGATGTAGGTGCGTCAGTGTGGGATGACGAATTAAAAAAGTTGCTAGGGATTCGGCCGAGTCGGTCGCAGCAAAGAAGTCGGGGGAAAGTGCATCGAAGGAAGGCAGATTTATATTGGCCATGGGTCGAAAAACGGAGCAGCATTTTCATGAGTGTCAGGGATTCTAGGAGAAGAGAAGTCCAGTTTCGACCAGGAATGTGCGCCCTTGTGCTAGTGGAGGAAGTAAGACAGCAGTCACCGACTTATTATGCTGGAAGACGTGCCGTAAAGGTTCTCTAAGACAATCGACCGAGAATTCTCGTATGAAATTTCCGCGGGTGGGGTTATCGACAACCCCTGCGCAGAAATGGACCGCGTGGGCGTAATGTACGAGGTGCACGACGCGATACAAAACGGGGAGACATATGCCGTGAAAGCGCTTCGACGCGAGGCAGAGGGATATTTGATCTGCTTGCGAGGTATCCTTAATGATTTCTGTGAGTATTTCGTTGGGAAACCGCCCATAGGCCGCCTTGTCTCTGGACGCCATCGGCGTTTGGTCCAGGGCCTTGTTTATCCTTGCTTGCTTGCAGCGCCGTGCCGACCAAGCGCTGACCAAGCGGATCACGGCTTCCTTCCTTTCTCCACAGATGCCGTCGTATTGCAAGGTCATAAATCTCGACAAGCGCCTCGCCACGGAACGATACACCCCCATTCCAATCCAATATATCTGGGATGTTCTCGGAAAATATTTACAAAATATCACGGTAAATATTGTTGGGTTAAGTACTTGACAAATGTTTGCGCGATATTTTGGCACAAATATCTACTAGACATCTCAGAGAGGTTTCAGAAATAACCCGACAACCATCTTTAGATATTAACTGATAACCTCACTACAACATTGAGTCCCGGGCCAGAAAGTAATGAACAAGGGGTACCCGCCGGAGAATGCCGAGACACTGGCTAATAGAGATTTCGCATTCGTACTTGGTTACCTGCCTCGCGAATGATTTCGACCATATTGCTTTCTACCGCGGCGCGAAGGCACGAAGGTAGATGAAACTTATATATGGTGAATCAGCAGAAAAATCAACGGCGGGGATGAGGATACTGGGGTTTTTCGTACAAATCGACAGTCACGGGTCACGCACCCCTCTGTCGATGTCGAACTTTGGTTGCAGTCACGGGTCACGGCGGTCCTTGTCGAACCTGCCGCCTAGCGTGCCTCGGATCACGTCGGATTAGGTCACCTACTTGACCTTAACAGACCGTCTGCGTAGATAAGCTGACTGACGTCCGTTTAGATCTGAAATGCGACAATCTCCAAACCTAAAGATACGTCCGGTAAAGTAATCTAGGCAGACGTCTGTTTAGGTAAGGTAGAAGGCCTGAACAGACCTCCATTAACTACGACTAGGTTTATCTTAAACCCAGTGAGTGTCAAAATTGGCCACTAGCCCCTAGCCCCTATATAACCTCAAAAAAAATCTCGCGCTCTGCTCGATTTACTCTATGCCAGACCGACCCCACCCAGTTTGACGCTGTTTTACTCTATAAAAGAACACAGGTAGGGCATTTTTGAGCCGTTGATTTACTCTACTTGTCATCACAAAAAAGTAACCGGTAATTCGCTTACTACAGCAGAAATTCGTGCAATATTCTGGGTCTGACTACCTAGAAATGTTCATCTGGATATATTCTCGCCCTTCATATTCAATCTGGCGTCAAAAATCATGTGTATACCCTCTGTGGATCAATTGTTTTGAGTCCACTTGATATTTGCTAAATGTGTCGAAAATTGAGGTGTATGGCTCGGTCATAGATATGGCTTGTGTCGAAAAGTACGAGAATTCGTCTAATAAGAACGTCAGCTTCACACCATCCATGTCGTATTCATTCTCTCTTAACGTTGTTGCACGAGTTTCTCTTGAAATAACCCTGGGTTCGAAGTTGAACAGGTCACATGCCATCACAAGCCATTCTGGCGTGTGCTGGCGTGAGGTTGCTTTCTTGAACTAAACCTTCGGAAATCTCTGTTTTGACACTTCCATTGGCGGACAGACAAAGTCTGCAAATAGCCTGTAGCCATGGCTTGATTTAATTTTGACATGATTTTGACATTTCTGAAACCGGATTGACTCAAAAAGAGTCGAAAAAACATACTCTGAAGTTTTTCCCACGACAAATTAGCGGCGGCCAAAAACTTGGCCTGAATCCAAATTTCAGAATGATGATCCGAGATGATTGGCAAAAAACGGATTTATTTTGCACAGCCACATTATATAATACACGACGCGCTCTCGATTAATGCTGTCAGAGCACTTGATAAGCCAAACTGTCCTACAAGATGATCAACTTGAAGTGCTTTGGTTATCTGAAGCCTCAGGCAAGGTTTGATAAATACCCGGGTACTCGGGGATCTAAATCTGCATCAGGAAAACACAAAGTTGCCGCATAGCTCCAGATAGCACCACATAGAAGCCATAGTGGCCATAGCAGATGGGCCAACTTTATAGAAAGGTGGGAGGGGGGGGGGGTCAAATCTATAGACACCCATAGACCCCCATGGTTCTCATGTTGTCTATCATAGTAGCCATAGTAGCCATAGCCATAGGGCTCATAGCACCCATATTTCAGCCAAAAAGCCAAAGTTTTTTTTTCACCCTACTACCCTTTTGACCTATTGTTTCTAATGATATGCCTGGTATTAGATCTAAGTAAAGGAAATCCGATTCATCTTATGTACTAAATGCAACTTGAGTATTGTAAATAAATTATGGGGAATTGAACTCGTGACCCTCGCGCGAACTAAGAAAATCTTAAAGCGACAAAATAACCTCTACACTAGTACCGGGCCAGTGGGTGAATTTGTTACCAAAAATGGCTGTTTCTCCCTAACCAATGGCCTCAAACTATGCTTCAATGTGGACGTAGGGCCCGCAATCGTAGGTCAAGGTAGACACACTTGATTTGAGTGAATAAATGGATTTTTTATTCGTTTTTACTTTGAGTGTTCAATCCAAGTTGTGGGCACGGATGATCCATTGATTTGATCATTGATAACTTTGATTCCTCAATACTCTTTGCAACCTATTCGCGCACGTGCAGCACTGCCACATGAGCATCCAATGCGATCTTCGTGTTGTACCTTGTAATTCTCGCGCTTTCTGAGCACTACCACACTAAATTATCATTATATGTGCAACCAAGGTTGGTGTACCCACTGAGACCAAGGTAGATGGATGAGGTAGACAGAGGTAGACCGTGGTCGGCCAAGGTCGGCCAACCTCAGTCTACCTTATGTGGTAGACCGACGTGTACCAGGGTAGACAACGAGAAATAGGGGGTAGACCGAGGTAGACAGAGGTAATCCAAGGTCGGTCTACCTATAGGTGGAACACAGTGATTGAGAATTCAAAACACGGTTTACAATCGAAATGAAGCGGGGATTTGTTCGACCCTTGAGTTGATTCATGTGACTACAGGCTTCCACCGATTTTAAACTTTTCCTCGTTGGGCACTGGTGGGTCCACTCCTATCTCGGTCGGAGCAACCAACGTTGCTGGGCGGTGCCATGGAGAGTGGCAAGTATCAAGGCCAAATGTTAGTGGGCTTTGCCGCGGAGCGCGCTACACTGGTTATCCTTAGACACTTTGCCATTTGCCACGATTTGACTGATGACCAAATCGGAATGACATTTGTTTATTTGTTCCGTAGCTCCCGGAAATTTCCGTCATCGGCCACGTGCTGATTGGTGATGTGACGTTCTTCGATTGACGGTCATTAACGTTTTTGCCTGCACTCGTAACTCTTCCTCACGATGACCGTCGACCCTTCGTTACTTTCAATCAATCTCCCGCTCTCTTCCTCCATCACACAGTCACAGTCGGCTCCAGAGGCTCCAGGCGCCGCAACAGCGAAAGAACGCAACCGAATTGCCTCCCAGGAGTCCCGCGAACGCAGAAAGTCGGAGCTAGGCAAGCTGCAGGGAGGGTTGGGCAATCTACAGCGCGAGCTTTAGGGAGGGTTGGGAAATCTCCAGCGCGAGCTCCAGGGCGGGTTGGGCAATCTCCAGGACGAACTTCGGTGCGGACTGGGGGAGGTCCACGGTGCTCTCCATGACATCCAGCGCACGCTCTCGGCATACTTTCCGCTCCAAGCCCATTTGGTCGCCATCAATCCCGATCCATTTTTCCAGGGTAACGATGCAGGGATTTACCACACCAGCGTCAGGGACTCAGTCCATCAAATCATCCCAGCGTCAGAGGCGTCCGATGGCCCGAGCGCCTTGAGTGGCTTCGATCACAATGCCACCAGCGATATGTCGACGGGGAGGCGCGTGCCGACCGTGGCTTGGCAGGTACGATACATCTGTCTCTCTGGCGAATCTTTTTAAAGCATCAGCTCTTCATTAGGGTCGTGCGACTATTGGAAACTAGCAGAAAACTAGTGCTTCTCCACGGCAGCATGAAACTGTATTGTATTGTGTTTTTTATTCCGGCCGGTGGAAGAATTCCTGAAGATGCCGCATGTCGCCAACCTTTCGGCTCCTCGCGGAGTTCTCCGCTCTCTTCATACTACATTCTTCTTTCTCCTTCAAGTTTGTGGTTACGCCCGCTTCAACTACTTCTTACCTATTACCCTTTCTTCCTGTCCCTACTCGCCATCGCAAAAAGTAACCGAGGGTTATCTTGTTCGTTCTTTAAGATTTTGCTCGTTCGACTGGGTTCAGCAGGGATAAGGGAGTACCTGACATATTTTAAGGTTTGAATAGGCGCCCTGCATTCCGGATAGCAAGGGCAATGGACACAATCAATTTTGAACCCTGTGCTTCACTATGGAATCCATCATCCAGTGCATTATAATGTCGAATTGAGAATATGTATGTGGATTTACAGCTAATGTCGGAACCTAGGGCGCGAACGAAAATTTTCCATTTTGGGAACTTTTTCATTGTGCCGACCAATTCCCTCATAACTCTCTGAGTTTTGGTCAGATTACCTCGAAACATATACCATTCTTTCAGAATAATTCATCCGCAATTAGTGATGTAAAGGAAATCGTGAAAATGTATTTTATCTTTCCATTTGGCACCTGAGGCTTTGCTTCTGTTGAACACCTCCTCAGAGGGTGGGCACTTTTTCAAACGCACTGAATTTTTGGGAGGGAAGGCTCACATACATTATGAAGAGAGTGATGTTGCCAGAATTATGATTTTCTTCTCCGTTGAGTCACTATTGACTCGGAAGTAATATTTCGATCAAAATTGTTGAACTCCCCGTAACGTCTTCAATTATCCACCAAATTAGGACTTGAAACAACACAGGACATCGCATCAAACGTCTCCTCAAAGCCATATCCTCTAAATGTCCGAAAACACGCATAATCAAACTTTAATTAGAGCGTGTCGTGTCGTGCACCCATCATTAGTCGTCCCTTCAGTCACATCAGGACAGTCACTTGACCGCGTGTCGTCCTTTGTCCTATACAACCATACTGCACAGAATCTTGCTTCTACCAATCGCAGACGAACTCAGTGTAGAACAAGTCAAGGTAGAACACATTATCAACAAGTCTACTTTGACTCAACAACTCATGCGCTCTCATTGTAGAGTGCCGTGCTTCATGTGATAGCGTGTTTACCGGATGGATTCCTTCTAGAGGACATACAGAAGGCCGTCATAGCCTCCCACAGCCTCAATCTATCTTTGTCTGATATCTCCACTGCAATCAAGCCATTGGGAGCAAGAGCAGATAACAATCATAATCGACTAAGCCGTGCACCTGCCAGTTTTGCCAGAGGCCTGCAGTGAGTGATTTTTTTCAAAGCTCAACCCATAATCATACCAACTACCCCTTAGTTACTCATTGTTGGCTGACGCGGCTTGACTATTATGAGCAGGGAGCCTTTGGTGCCACTTGCAGTGTCAATTTTTCGATAGATTTGCTCCAGATTACTGTACTGTTTTTTTCAATGAGAAGGATGTCTCAACTACCGTAAAGAAAGCAAATTCAAGTTGTGATTCTCTTTGGATTCTCTTCCTTCCAGTGAACGCGTCTGAACGCGTCTGAACGCGTCATGTAACGTGTCATGTAACGTGCTTGTCACCAGGGTCACATCAGCCGCGCGTCGCACATCTTGCTCTTGCCCTTCACTGTTATGCCCAGAAAAACGCGTGCAGTACCTCTCAGGCAACACTACTCGCATGACCTGAAGCGCCGTGTTATTCATCTGACTCAAAAACTCCACATGAGCTCCACTGAAGTCGCAATTTTGCTTGACATGCCGCTGCGAGTTGTACAGCGCGTCCGGCAGGTATGGAATGAAATAGGAGAAGTCGCTAGGCACAGAACACGCTCAGGACGTGCCCCTTTGATGTCACGGATGGCAGTTGATGTGCCTTCTCTTTTCCGCACCACCAAGTCCTATCGTAACATTATTGTTTTAGATGATGCTTGGCATGCTCGAGCATTCGCCGGATCTGTACCTGGACGAGATCCAGGAACAACTCTCTGTTTCACATGGCCTTGAGCTTTCTCTCAGGACAATCTGTCGCACTCTGAAGAGGCTGGGAATTACTTCGAAGAAGGCAGGTCTTCTGATCGAAATTGGCACACACCTAATAATTATTTCTAGCTTTCAAAGCCCGCGGCTGAACGCTGCGAAGAAACGCGCCGTGAATTTGGCCTCGAGGTTGGCAGGTATCCGGCCCGAATATCTTGTGACAGCAGACGAATCCGCCGTCAATTTGTTGACGACCTACCGCATCAATGGCTGGTCTCATAAGGGCACTCGGGCTCGTAAGGCATGTAATTTCGTTCGTGGACCCCGGTAAGTTTACCTCCAATCCATACACTGGCCACTGAATGTTCCACCTTGACACAGTTATTCACTTCTTCCCGCAATCACGGTGGACGGTCTTATCTATACACATGTGAAAATTGGCGGGTACAATGGCGAACAGTTTGTTGAGTGGCTCGAGGGCCTCCTCGAAGTGATGAATCCTTATCCAGCTCCACGGAGCGTCTTGATTTTGGACAACTGCCGAATTCATCACGTCGATGAAGTACAGGAGATGTGCGATGCAAAGTAAGTTTACCTACACTTCCGTGTTCATGATAACTGACATTTTTTGAGGGGCGTCAAACTACTCTACCTTCCTCCGTACTCACCTGACTTCAATCCAATTGAGGAGTGCTTCTCTTGGATCAAGCATTATATTCGGCGGCACGGGCAGGAGTTTCGTAAATGCTGTGAAGGGGATGATAAAGCCGCGCCATATGTCTACCTGTACAACGCCATGGCTCAAGTGACGGCAGAGGCGTCGAAAGGCTGGTTTCATCACGCCGGATATATGTAGTCAAATAATGGATTGAAATAACCATGTGCGCATTACCACTTTGCGATAGAAAATATACAATCAAGTAGGATACCCAAGAAAATATGCGACATTACTAGTGATGAGTACGTTTAGCTTGCTTCTCAAGCCGCTTCACCTCGCTCGCAGCCTGCTTCAATAGATGCTGAGCATCGCCCAACACGACATTCCCAAATTTCTCTGTCCCGAGTTCCTGCGCAGTAAGCGTTATGATCTCGTTGATCTCGAAGAAATGGAGGGAGTCCAATGTCTCGCCAACAGCGCGAAGTCCGACACGTTTGGGAGCCTTGGTAATGAGACTTTCGATGAATGCGATGACGGAAGGGTACAGGATGGCGTCCTCTTCGATAGGATCACTCGACATCATCGGTTGCCGGGCTGCGACAGGTGGGAGAGGCGGTGGCTGAGCATAACCCACGGCCGGGTACCCCGTCATACCATAGCCTCCAGGGTGCCCAGGAGGGAGCTGGTACCACGGTGGGGGAGGGTACGCAGTAGGAGCGGCCGCAGGAGGACCGTTGAATGAGTTGTTGTTGTGGAACATCTGAAAGAGTCCACCTTGAGGTGGCGTCAATTTAGTAACCTTATGCGTGCCACAGGCCTAAGAAAACGATTCAGTATCATTTAGAGCAATAGCAGAGCCATGTACCAAGCTGACAGCCCATGCCCGACGCTGTGGGAAGGTGAGATGAACATGGTTCCCAGCTCGATCAATCTTGCAGAGATGAGCGGTGCCGCACTTGACGCAGGTCCGGTATTCTGCATCAAGTTCCGCCATTGCCTTCTTTTCAGCATCCTCCACTCCCTCATTTCCATCGCCATCACCATCTGTATCGTCGTTGTCAAGGTCTATGGTTGTCATCTTACCTCCTTTCTTCGTGCCCTTCTTGACCGCGGGAGCCTTCTTGTTCATGCTGCGCAAGGAGAACATATACTGGCCAGCATTAGCAGCGCTCGACGGAGAAGCAGACCACTTACATTATCCGGGAACACTGCGATTGTGACACTCAGATCTTTCTTTGACAGGATCTTCTGGCTATAATCCGTTATCAAACCACTCCAGTCCTTATCGGTAGAAAGGTTGACCGTCGGAGCTTTTTCTTTGGCTGATGAGAGTTTGTACGCGAGAGTCGGCTTACGGGCCACGCTAACACAGCCTATAGTCTCATACATAATTTCTAGGGCATCTTCGAACGAATGGGAAGAAGGGAGCGCGACACGCTGGTTGCCTTCCGTTGATGCCCCGGGGATCATGAAGACGATCTCTGGACGTGTTTCTCAGCGAAGATGATGAATCTCGAGGGCAACAAAAAGCATACCAACGACAGCTTTGATTTCGATGCCATCCTCATCATACTCCACCGCCTTTCCTTTCTTCACTAGACCTCAATTTACGCCGTGAGATTGAAAAGAAGTAGCCTAGATTGGACGCACGTTTTGGCTGCTTCGGCTTCTTTGGCTGAGGCTCGAGATCCGAGAGAACATCGGTGTCATCGCTTGAGTCCTGAGACTTCTTCGGGCCCGATCTCTTCTTGGGTTTGGGCCCGGGCTTCTTCTTGGGTTTCTTGGCAGGCGGCGCATCCGACACCTCGGGTTCGGATACTTCGGGTTTTCCCCGTTTACCGCTCCGAGTTTGACGCGCAGTAGGGGGCACTGCAGAATCATCATTATCGTCGTCTTCCGAGAGAGGTGCCATAGGGGTGTCAGACTCGGGGAAATCAAGGGTGGAATGAGAGCTTCTGCTAGAAGCAAGTGTCGGACTTGTCTCTCGGAGTGATTCCTGAAGCTTTGAGACTGCCTGAGCCCGTTTTACAGCCTCCCGTCGACCTTTTGCAAGAGCCTTTGCGTCAGGCATTCGGCTGGTGAGACAAAGGAACGACACGCGGCCAAGTGACTGTCTGCTGGCGAATGATGTGACCGAAGTGACAACTAATGATGGGTGCACGACGCGACGCGCTCTAATTGAAGTTTGACTATGCGTGTTTTCGGACATTTCGAGGATATGGCTTTGAGGAGACGTTTGATGCGATGTCCTGTGTTGTTTCAAGTCCTAATTTGGTGGATAATTGAAGACGTTACGGGGAGTTCAACAATTTTGATCGAAATATTACTTCCGAGTCAATAGTGACTCAACGGAGAAAAAAATCATAATTCTGGCGACATCACTCTCTTCATAATGTATGTAAGCCTTCCCTCCCAAAAATTCAGTGCGTTTGAAAAAATGCCCACCCTCTGAGGAGGTGTTCAACAGAAGCAAAGCCTCAGGTGCCAAACGGAAAGATAAAATACATTTTCACGATTTCCTTTACATCACTAATTGCGGATGAATTATCCTGAAAGAATGGTATATGTTTTGAGGTAATCTGACCAAAACTCAGAGAGTTATGAGGGAATTGGTCGGCACAATGAAAAAGTTCCCAAAATGGAAAATTTTCATTCGCGCCCTAGGTTCCGACATTAGCTGTAATGCTGTCCCTGATTTCTTTGTTCCTCGGCCGATGAACAACATTTCAGCCCCACAATAACTAGGACTCCCAAAGGGAATTTGAGTAGAATATAAATGACATGGATTGGGCCTCTGTGAGGCGGGAGGCTGAACCTTGGGGGCCGCATTTTTTCACAGCAACCCCCAAATGAAGGTGGTCATGGTAGGACTACGATGAGATATTTCCCATAGATTCAGTACTTGGCTTCTACAACGAATCTATTGACAGAATATAGGTAGGTAGGTAGGTAAAGGATCACCGTGACCGCACCCACCTCGAAGAGGCACCTCCCACAAGTGTGTACACAGTCTCTGACCCCCCCTTCCTTTGCTAACAGCCTCTCAGCCACCACGCTTTTTAAGTCTACGGCACCTTCGGCGCCGTAGACTGATATGCGGCTACGTCCGGTTACGTGTGATCGATGCACTGCATCTACCCGTCGGCTACGTAAGTCTACCTCCGTCGACGCTCGTCTAAGTACACTGTAGATGCACATAGACTCACCTCGCCCAACGCCGACGCTGGTACGTACGTGGCCCGTCCCGTTTAGCCTTCCACGCTTGGTCCCGACATACGGGCAAAGCCGTGAAACGGACGGTTTGGTGCTCTAATCAAACGCTGTTGCGAAACAGACACAGCCACAACACAGCCATCAAATTGATGATGAACCAAACTTGGGAAAATCACAGATTTGAGTCTCTTCAACCACAATCTTGATCCCCCATTCCACATCAAATGCATACACCCATCAATTGGCTGAGGTGCGTGTACATGTGTCTACGTCTACCTACGTACGGCTACGTCGGTCTACGTGCATCTGCCTCAGACAAGATAAGTGAACAAACGTAGATCGGGGGAGGCTGAGGGAGGGCAGCGGCACGCTGCTGGGCACGATTTGGTCGCACACAGGCAGGAGTTCCTCCACTGCGAGTATTTTGGGGCCGGAATATAGTACTTAAATCAACGACGGCGACCGCAGGATTGAGCGTCAAGAGCTCGACCAAGATCGGGCCACGATACATTGGGTCTCACCACAGGCCATATAGAGGTGGTACCGTGGCGCCAGTCGTCGCGTTCTCAAGGCGCTCCTTGTGGATGCTCCGCGGCCATTTGCCCTTTCTTTTGTTTTCTGTCGGCGGCGGTGGGGCATGAGAGACGCGACATTTGCTAGCGTCGCGGGCCACGATACGTTGGGTCTCACCACAGGCCATACGGAGGTGGTACCGTGGCGCGAGTCGTCGCGTTCTCGAGGCGTTCCGTGTGTGGACATTGCGGTCGCTCCGCGTCTATTTCTTCTTCTTTTTTTCTGTGCTGCTTTTCGCGCGAGAGACGCGACGTTTGCTAGCGTCACGGGCCACGGTACATTGGCTCTCACCACAGGCCATATGGAGGTGGTACCGTGGCGCCAGTCGTCGCGTTCCGGACGCATTTTTGTTCTTCTTTTTGTGACTGCCTGCTTTTGTTTGGGCTGCTGACCATCGCATAGGTTATGGCAAGACGATCGGCGCGATTGAGTGCGCTGGCAGAGGAGGAGGTGTGGTGCGGGGATCGGAAGATTGGTGTCATCCGTTTGAGAACGAGCATCGCGGGAGCGTCAGTGATCGCGGCGGCCGTGGAGAGGGCGCAGAGAAGAGCAGAGGCGGCAGATGTAGGACGGCGATACGACGACTCGGATTGGGAGGACGCGGACGCCGAGGTAGAGTCGCGTCCGCCCAGCCCTTTCTCTCGTCCGCCGACGCCGCTGTCCGAACCAAGCTCTCGGGCGTCGTCGCCAGGGCCAGCGTCGCGGGCTTCGTCACCGCTGTCCGAGCCGCCGACGTCGCGGGGTGCGTCGCCGTTCGGTGAGCCGGGGTCCTCGCAGCCAGAGAGGTTGGTTTTTGCGTCAGGTTTCAATTGAGCGAGCTGACGAGTGATAACACAGCACGCCAGTAGAGTAGGTGGTCTCTGTAGGTCTCATACAGCTCGGCTGACGGTAAGTGATCAGGAAAATCCCGAGGGTACAAGGTTAAGCGTAAGGAACGGAGGGCCGCAAGGCGGCAGAAGGCTGCGCAGGAGCAGATGTTCGGCCCAAAACCAAAGGCGAACAGGTCGCAGGCGCACAGGGAACAGGCGCCGCACCATGTAGCATTCGACGCTGCCGAGATTAAAGCGACGGGCGCAGGGGCGTGGACGGGTCCAAGGGCAGCGAAGCATAAACGGGGAGGGAGGAAGGGGCGGGTGTGGACGTACACCGAACTGATGACGGAGGTAAACGACCTCATTGAATGGGACGGCATGTAAGTTTGAAATGTGAGATAGAAGACGCGGAGCTGACTGGAGAGGATGCTAGCGACCCGAAGCTAATCGTCGACGCCGAGGGGCGAATAGTAGCCGTCTTGTTGGGGCGGCCGGAGGACGACGACTGGGATAAGATCATTGAAGATATGGAGAGGATATTGGCGGGTCTGCGTCGGCGCGGGATAAAGCGCGGTGTGTTCACGCGCAAGAAGTTGGACCACAGGAGAGGAAAGTTCCCTACGTTGTACGACGGGTACTCGCATGGGGGCGGGCAGAGGGTGAGTTTGGTTGTCGAGCGACGGAAAAGATCGCTGACGAACGGATATCAGAAACCTGGCAACCTACGCCACTCCAGAGGGTATCGTAAGCTCCTGCGGCATCTGCTGCAGAGCAAGAGCGGGGTACGTTTGGCGGGGTTTTCAGTCCAGTAAGTGTCGGCGGGGCAGCGTTTTGTTCAAATTTGACGATGTTGCAGGTGGAGTGGCGAATTATTTTCCAAAAGTGTATGGCGACTACGAGGTAACTACCAGGGCGATCGAGCGTAACCAGCCCGAGCTGCGACGGCCGTTCAAGAACTCGATCTACTCGGGGGTGACATGGAATCTGGGCCCGGAGACGGTGACGGCCCGAACATTGCGACTCGCACAACCGGGCGCACGGGGTGTGCCCGGTGACGGCGATGGGCGACTTTGACTACAAAAGGGCGGCCATCTTTACATGCGCAAGCTCAAATGCGTGATCGAGTTCCCACCTCGCTCGAGCGCCGCCATTCTTTCGGGCGCGTTTGAGCACGGGAACACGCCAATGCAAAAGGGAGAGACGCGGTACTCGATGACGCAGTACACCGCAGGTGCGCTGTTTCGGTGGGCAGAGTATGGGTTCCAGACGGCGCGGAGTTTGCTAGAGACGGAGGGAGGAGCAGAGAAGAAGGCCCAGATTGACGGGGCGCCAGGTGTACGAGCGGCGCAGGCGGTCGGCCTGTTGTCAAAGTACGACGAGCTGGAGGCAGATCGGCGCATGGTTTTCGGTGGTTGAGAGTTTTCGCGGTTTGTAGTTTGAGAGCGAATGATGATCGGAGGGAAGTTGAGAACTGGTTGGGTTTGTGGGTGAGCGCAACAGAGATTTATGACCGACCGTGGAAGGTAAGGTTTAGGGCGCCATTGCAAAAGACAGGAGCGTTAAGAGAAAAAGATTTCACACGAAGAGTGTATATGCGCTTGGAGGGATTCGAACCTTAGAGGAACCCCAAGCTGTGGTTTGGGTGGGGCCATGATGACCAGCGGTTCGCAGAGGCTGTTCAAAGAGACGATGTGCGTGGACAAGGAGGCAAGTGGTGCGCGAAAACGGAGATAACAGGCCCATCGCAAAGCGCGGGAGGAGGCTATGGGATGTGGGAATGGGACAAAAGACGCATACGTCAAGGAAGAAGAAGGTAAGCAACAATCTCTCGCCTGTTGGCTATGCCCGAGGACGGAATCGAACCAGCGATATCGCGAAAATTGGAGAAGAGGCTTCGTGATTGTTTCGCGATGAGCTGCCTTGCTCACTCGGGCTTGGGAAATAGGAACAAGAGACGGCTGGGGGAATACATACAGCTGATGAAGGAAGAACCGGATGCAGCGAGGAAAAAGAATGTAAACAAAAAGAGTTCTGGGGTCCACCACGCCCGAGGACGGAATCGAACCGACGATATCGCGGGAATTGGGAAAGAGACCATTCCACTGTTTCACGATGAGCTGCCTTGCTCACTCGGGCTTGCGGAGGGGAAGGGGGAGACGGAATGGGCAGGGGGATGGGAGCAGGGTTTCCGGGGATAGAAGGCGGAGACGCTTTAACGCGAAAGGAGGTAGGAGGGAAAAATTGGTTAGGGTTACGGAGTGGGATTTCGGTGTAAGCGGGCGATCTTGGTGGTCGTGCGTGAGCGAACCTGTTTTTGTGGGGGTAGGAGGCCGCAGATTTGGGCTCCGCCTGCCACATGGTCGGCGAAAGCCGCAGGCTGGTGTTGAAGACAAGAGTGCCGGACGCCAGACGGTTAGGCAATAGAGAACGAGTGCTGGGATATCCCCAGGGTGGAGACGAAAGACACAAAAGAGAACGAGGACGAGGGGTGACATGCCTCTGGCCGGAATCGAACCGGCGACGAGTGTCAACTTTTCTTGACGGACTCACAGCTCCACGCGTTGGACGTCCAATCCACAGAGGCTTGGGGGTCAGAAGCGAGAACTGAAGGAGATGGTAATAAAGGGGAGCGGGTTGTCGGACATGCGGAGGAGGGGAGGCGACAGTGAAGTGGAAAAACGAATGTGGGGATAAAACTCACGCCTACGGAGGGAACGGGGTGGCATTGTAGACGTCTCTCGCCCTGGCGTAGCGCTGCAACCAGCCTCCTCTCTCCTCCCTCCGTCGCCCTCCCCGTCTCATCGTCGACCCCGCTCCGTCCGTTGCCTTACCTCCACCTTACCCCCGCCGAGGACCACCTTACCCCCTTGCCCCCGCCGAAGACGGAGTATGAGCGGCGTGCTCTGATGACGCTCTCAGCCCCTCCCCTGTCCGTCCATCTCCCCAGCTCGTCCCGCTGTCTATACCCCTCGGGGGACCGCTCCGCGGTCCCCCTCCCCCTTACAGAAATTCCAAAAGGTAAAAACCCCGGATTTACAGCTGTTTGCATGAGAAAACAGATAAGAAAATCGGTCAGATGGACAGATAGACACAATTTGCTATGTACAGTGGTATCAATGACTGAGGGAAATGTCTCTCCGGGCACACATCATGCAGAGATCTCTCACTGCAAATATTCAATGGCGCAAGCAGGTGTCATCCCAACGCCAAAGTAAATTCAAAAGTACTTTTTGAGATCTTCCCTTAGATCTGGCAAGCAAGGTCATTGCTGATGCAGTTGGCATTTCCTAGTACTTAGATACTGTACAATTTCGTTCAAATTGACAGTCACATGTCACGCTCAACTTTTTTTCATTGCGGCAATGATGTTTTCTCGATTTAAGGGATTTTCTGGCGAAAGTTGAAAATCACGTAACTGTTGAATTGAGTGAAATTATACGGTACGCCAAAATGGTCTTAATAGTTTTAAATTTTGCTATGTGCACATCACCAGCTGCCACCAAAAATCAGGGGCCCAATTGGCTGGAGAAAAAATTTTGGCGTGCCTGCTTTTTTCATGTTTTCACCCGCATATGGCCAAATCCACGCAGGAGGAATATTTTTTCAGCTCACTCAGTCTTGATTTAAATTGAAAATTTTCTAGGAGATCACACTTGTTAGAGGGATAGTAAACTGAGGCCACAAAATTTCAAATGAAATAGCAAGTAAATTCAAGTCATTGGCGCCAGTTAAAACGTCTCGGAAAGTTTAACACTGACATTCAAGTGCCAGACCGGCGCCAATAATTTAGAAGTCACCACGCCTATAAAAGTGTAATGCTCATGTTTGTGCATGCCTATAACAATGTACACAATATACCAATCACCAGCCCCAGCAAACTGGCACTTGAATGAGTGTTAAGTGGAGTTTGGCATTGTGTACACTTTTATAGGCGCACGCGGCGCCTTTGTTTCGTTGCGTGGAAGTCATCTGTCAATGGAGTTTGGCATTGTGTACACTTTTATAGGCGCGCACGGCGCCTTTGTTTCGTTGCGTGGGAGCCATCTGTCAATGCTAGCGCTGAGGCAGTGATTGCTGGAAGGATGACGTCAAGGTGACGTGTTGCCGCGTGCCGGATGCTGATTGCCTGTGAGCCGGTGGGAAGAGAGTGCTCGGGAATCACCAGCTGACGTGTAATATATCAGCGGAGTTTAAAAAGGCTTCAGACGGACAGAATGGATAATTTTATAAAGAGAGTGAAGTGAAGTGAAGTGCCCGGGGTTTGGCCTCAAATGGCCACGAAATTTTTTGAATAGCTGTGCGACACTTGGTTAATAGTTAGGCGAAAACTTTGGTCTCGGTGCTTTCATCACAGTGTGACAGTCACAACACGATCGTCTTGCCTCCCTGCGGACGTCCCGCCCATTTCCGCCGCTCGAAACCAGTGTCCTCCCTAAGGCCTAAGGGCTTAGGATGTTCCTAAGGCCTAAGGCCTTAGCTAAGGTCTTAGGGTAAGCCTTAGACTACGGCTGCTCAATTTGCCTTCTGAGCTAAGGCCTTAGATGGTCACATGTTTTTTTGCACGTGTCCACTACACGTGCTCAGGAATTTTCTCGCCATAAGTATACCATGGCTGGCAGCAAAAAGGGCCCGATCTGGGACCATTTCCACGAGGTCGAAGGCACAAACACGAAGCACAGCTGCCCTTCCTGCCGCGCATGTGTCAAGAACACTCTCAACAGAAGCCGTAACCCCCGAACGCCTTCGTCGACCCCGTAAGTGGCAGCCAATGACGCTGGAAAGATTGTTTGGTAAAGGTGTGAAATCATCTCTTCGCACTCGAGTGTCACGCCGTGCGCAGGAGGAGGAGGAGATATATGTGCAGGTGATGGCGGAACTGGACGCTGAGGACGACACTCCGGACGATGGAGCGATCGAGATTGACGACGAGGTGTGGGGTCATTAGAATACCTCGAATTCATGTTAATTCTTTCTGCCAAATTGCCGAGAAATTTTCCTTTTTGGGATCTAAGGCCTACGCTCAGGCCTTAGAATTAAGGCCTTAAATCAACCTAAGGCCACGGATGGCGAGAGGGCCTTGATTTAAGGCCTTAGGGAGGACACTGCTCAAAACCCCTCCAAAGTGTTCTGGATGCCTGACTACACGCTCCGCCCAACTATTTTAGACCTTTCAGCTCTTGATCGGAGACCCAGAGCCGAAGTAATGGCCTTTGGCTTCTCCACCAACAAGGGCGCTTTTGGGCGCGTTGCGTGCCACAGATCTTCTCGGAACGCGTTTAGGCGATGGTAAGCAACCCTTACATGCCCTCCAGGTCCATCCCTATGCCCGCCTGTCGCTGTATGGCTCGAACCCGGGCCACCGGCGCGTGGGTATGGAGATGGACCATGCGTGGAGTATTTTGTCTTCGGAACTCTGCACTGATACCCCTATATCCTCTCCCAGCCTTACTGTAGGTACGTTTGCGAAGTATGGGTCACTACGCACTCACGAAGTACGTTACAGCCCCAACAGGTTTCCACCGTCAACTAACCTAAGCAGCTTCATTCCCCTTTGCGATGATGGGCACGCCGCCACATGCTTTTGCGATGTCCATGTACGTTTCCCACTCTCACCGTTAATTCGTCTCTCACTCTTTCTGCGATACACCGGCTGAGCATGGGACGCCCCGGGAAATGTCGTACGTCCCTCCCGCTCCTCCTCACGCCCCCCCCACCCGGCTGACCTCGATTCCCCCTTTCCCCCCACCTTCCCCTCACCCCCACGCCGCCATCTTTCCCCGCCCGCGCAAATCAATGATTTGGCGGCCCGCTGACGCCCATCGTCCCTGTCATACGCCGCACGCGCGTCCCAATCCATGCGGACACCTATGCACCCGCACAGCCATTCACAATCCCGCTGGTCTCGAGCCGCCCAGGCACGCCAGCGCAATGCACGATCCAGCTCCGCCTCTGCTTCGTCGCGCCCCCGCCGCCGACCGCGCACGCGCCGAACCAGGCGCAGGTCGACTTTGAGGCGGTGTATCGCACGCTCGTGAAGAATACGGGGAGGAGTCTGGTGTCGGCGCCGCCGCTGCGTCCCGTTTTTTGCTCTACTCTGTTCGTTTCTTTGGTTCTTTGTTTCTGCGATGCGCGGCGAGATGAGGGTTCGCGTGTTGCCCTACTTCTTTTCCTCCCAGCCCTCGGCCTCCAGGCTCCAGGCAATGCACCTCATCCTCTCCTCCCCCTCGCCCCTCACGACGCTCAAATACATGCGTGCCCTCGCCCTCCGCGTGCCTCGCGTTCCCTCGCCCCAACCGCGGGACGAGCTCGACATGAATCAGCTCAAGGCCCAGGCGGGCATCAGCGCGTTCTGGCTCAACGGCGCGACCCTCCCCGAGAAGGAGGTCAAGAGTTCGTCGGTTTCCTACTGGTAAACCCTGTCTGAACGGTCCAAATTTGCCAACTGTTTAAACCACGTATAAACTGTTTGTAAACTGTTTGAACCCCAGGGCATATTAAATGGAAATGAAAATGGTTTAAACCATGTATAAACGTTTATAAACGGAAAACGGTTGGAGCCTTAGTAACGAGACCTTTGACCGTAATGAATACTGCTCCCAACGAAACGAGAAGGCAACCCCCAAGTTGCCTCCTCATGCCCCTGAACAGCACCCTGAACGTATAATTCCACTCTCCTCGACACCGCAAAAACTGCGCCGCAGAGTCTCACCTCGGAAAACCGGTCCGGATCTTGATGCTGCCGTCACATCAGCGCCAAGCGAGCGCCTTTGTCCCCAACTACCACCACCCTCGACAATGCTCTCATACATCGTCCTCGACTGCCCGTTGGGCGCTCACCACTGTCGACGCTAGCCTCGACCCATGACGTCATCTTTATTCTAGTGCTTTCGACACGCCATGACTATCTCTGACTCATCCGTTTGATTACCACCTACCGAGCCGCAAGAATTTTCTCGAAGGTCTCAGTTCATGACAATGGAACCATGCCCTTTAAAAACCTCTCTCGCTTAGCTCCTTCTCGCTGTGATTCTCGATTTTCTCAACATGGATATCATTCCCAATCCCGACCCTATCGTCAACAACCCCCAACCATCCTCGCGATCTCAAAGACTACCTCGTCGGTCCGAAAACCAAGGCTCATGGCTGGACAAGTGCCTCTATCCTCTTCAACCACCTGGAGGAGAACGCGAAGAAAGCCACGGACAAACCTAGTATGGACAACATCTCCCTTGTTTGTCATTTTCTGACCATCCTGCAATTTTGAGTGTCGTCTCTCGCCGCAGTGATCATTGGACGCGACCGCCCTGCTGATCGTGCTATGGCTGCAGACGCTATCGCCGACGCCATCGTCAACGTGGGCCTCGCCGCTCAGGACGACTTCACGGCCATCCCCGCGACGCCCAAGGACGGTGACCCGAATGCGCCCATCCTTCCGCACACCAACCTTGTATTGTGCAACTCATCGCAGTTTAAGGACAAAATCATTGCAGACCCCACCAAGGTCAATAACACACACAACTCTCGGCATTTCTTTTTTTCTTTCTAATATCTCCGCAGGCGATCATTCATACGAGACGCAAAGATTAAAATGACGGGTTCACATTCTACCTCATGCCGATGTTCCCAGATCCCAGCTGGTATGTACTCCGGCAGTAAAATATAGCCCGATAGAGACAGATGCTGTAACGTGACATAACGCGCGCGGTCCGTGTGCATTTGCGCTCAAGCCAATGGTCGTGCAGTAAACCAGCAAGGTTGTCTCTGACGTCCTCCGTCTTTGGAACACGTCTTTACACAGGGAGTTACCTATCTTTACGTAGAACACACATACTATTGAAGGGGGGCGGAAAGACTAAGTGTCCGATGATCTTCCCGACCTGTTGTTGCGGTCCACAACAAGTTGGTCCAACGCTGATAACCTCGTGGGTAGTTGACCCAGGCAAATTCCGAACACAGGTCCGACCACAGTTTTACGTTAAGGTTCAGATAAAATTGAACGCAGCAGATTCACAGTACTCTACTACAGTATGTATTATTGTCCCTCTGTGCAAATGCGAGCATGAGTATCTTGATTCTTAATTCATCTTCGTACATATATTGTAAGGTTTACACAAAGAAATGGGGCCGTTAGCAGCCGAGAGCTGGAGCAGATACTCTGAGAAAAATATTCCACCCTCTCCAGGCGGCAAGAAATTCGATGAAGGAAGAGAAAATTATACGACAGAAGACATGTGCCTTGAAGGCCTTATGAAGGGTAAAAAAAGTTCCACCGGAAATCTTGAAGCCCTTCTTGAAGGTCTTCAGAAGGCTTCAAATATTTAAGGCAACTAACTGGAGAACAATTTGTTTGTATCTGAGGTTGCCTATCATCACATACACCAATCGCTACAGTTTTGCAATTCCGGCGTGCTCATGAATGAGTGGGATTAGCGAGGCGGCGACTCCCGGCATTGAGCCGAGAGCCCCAAGCAGATATGTATAAGGAACGGTGGGCTATAAGGCTATTGAGTGAGATGAACGCATGTGAGGACGCTAGTTCGTTCATTGCCGTAGCAGGTGCAGTAAAACCGCTGCTAGGCCTTGCTTCTAGGGCTGCTGCGAACCGTATTTGACAGTTATGCAGGTTCCGTAATTGGGCCGCCATACCTTCCCATCGGCCCCTCCGGACTTAATCTTGACGGTACAGTTCAACCCTCAACAGCAATGCGAATATCCTCCGCAAGGAACATGAACCAATTATTCAGCATTGCCTCCTTGAGGTCCGGGGAGCACTCGTATGTCAGCAGCGCATGCAGATCGAGGAGGTAGCGAGTATAGTTCAGATTTGCGCCACCAACGAAGGTGAAAATGAATATCTGAAGTATTAAGTAAATTAAATTCTGGCCACGTCGCGTTCAAAGAGTAGGCATACCTTGAATATCTCTAAAACACGGCCCATATCCCCCTCGGGAATTGCGTAGCAGAGCTCAATCCACCACCCAAACTCTTGGAGGATTATAATTGAGTTGCTCAGTACGCGGTCACCGTCAAAGTCTTCAAGTTCGACATGCGTTTTGGGCCCTTTGTTCGAAGCTGCTACGGGCACTTCGTCCTCAGTGCAAGGTTGCGGCGGGGAGTCAACATTTTCCTTGTCACCATCGATATTCTCTTCGTCGGGAATTTCAGATGAGGCGGGGGTTCTGGATGGAGGTGGAGTGTGGTTCCACGGCTCGCCAAATGGAACCTTGAACGTAGAAGGCGCCTTCTGGGATTCAGTGTTGGAAAGTGACAGCTCGTACGCGGTCTGTGATGCGTAGCGGACCCGGATAACCTGAGTCTTGTCCTTATGTTCAATCTCCATCCCCCGCTGATTTCCTCGTGCCAGAGCTGTTCGACATTCCTGTTGATACTGACGTTGGAAACAGCTCAGGCTCCGCTGTGCATACACCAGGCGACAGTTTACCAAGCCATCGAGAGCGCACCTCCGGGATCATATCGCGTTTCCCATTCGCACGCACCCAAATGAAAGCTGAGTACCTGCAGTTGATCATTTCTTATTTTGTTGTGCGCTTTAATGTCTTCTGTTGCGCGCTCTGGCCGGTCAAGTTAGCGCTCCAAGCATTCGCTCACAGCGATACCGATTCAGACGGTAAATTCGAGGCGGAGCACACACTCAGCAATTCCTGCGACTCGAAATCTCACTCGACATCGCACTACTCGGACCTTCAATCCCAAGATTGCGTCGAGTTCTCTGCGGAGCCGGTTCCCCCAGATAAGCGTTTCCATTTCGATGACTCTGCTTCTCAACAAAATAATTTCTCTGGAACTGACGCGCCTCCGCCTTCAGGACATTTCCACTGCTCCACCCGACGTGCCTGCTATCGAACTCGACCATCCTCAACATTCACACGACTCTCAACGCAAGTTTTGCAAGCCTTTTACTTCTTTCGAGCCTTCTACAAATCAACCGAGCAACCATGAGCTTTTTAAACGAGCTGAGTTTCAGCCTTTCCACCCTTGCACTCCTGACATTGATGATTCGCACCATTTTGAGTCTTCTCGCGAGTTCACCCAGGCCGTTACGCGAATTATTCCAGTGAGAAGTCCAGAGCCTGAAGACGATCCACCAAGTTATTTAGCATCGATTTATCGCACAAACGACATGTCCCATGGAACCGATGATGTTCAACTCACCGAACTCGACTACGCCACTGCTGATCCCAGTGAACAGGACGCAAACGAGCTGCGCAGCAAAGCTGTTCCTCCAGACAAATTCTGATGAGCTCGATCCTTCCTTTCTTTCCTCTTTCCTGAGTACTCCCCTCTGTGGAAGTGCGACTTGCCGAGCTCGTCGCCTTCCGGTTCCGGGCCAGTTGGACGCGTCGAGCAAACAAAACATCACAACGCGTCCAGTTTTTGTTTTATTCTTTTTTCACACTCATCTCATCCATTTTATTACTGAACACATCTTATTATTTTTCTACAGTCCCGATATAGTCTGCAGCTGCACGAGCACATCTAGCCTCATTCCACTGCCAAGATGCACAACATATATTTCACACGGACTCAATCGCGCTGGGGTTGAAACATGGTCAGGCGCGTATCTACATCACTCACAATTACCTACTATTCCCTCGCGCATCTTTCCTTCATTTTCGTAGCAATTCCAATGTCTCTGCTGATCTGGAGGCAACTACTTTCTCGGACTGCGCCGGGGAGCTTCGGCTTGGATTGGTCACCCAAGTCGGCGCTGAGTGGGGCAGCGTTACTCCCTATACGTCTTTGCGCATGTTCCCGGTTTGTGTTTTGTCGAAGGATTCGCGTCGGGGGAGCGATTTACAACGGACATTTTACGTACGGCATATTTGTTTCCATGTCATTCGCTTGCGGGCTCCGGTGTCGTACGAGAACGCGAGCAGCCGTCCCATCATGTATCTCCCTTCTCTCCCTCTTACCACCACCACAATCGACTCTTTCACTCAGGTTCCTCCTGCCTCATCTGAGTATACTATTCAACATTGAGCTGAGTATTGTCTTTACCTCGCCCTACTGACTACACTGCCATTAGAGCTGTCATTGTCACTGCGCCCTCGGGAATTCGGTCCACGACTCGGCACCATTATTGGCACGACCTTGGCACCACTTGGTCCACCTCCGGACCAACCTCCTCTTCGACATCGGGACGAATCAAACCTCCAGTGCGGTCAACAATAAACCATCTGCCCTGGGTTTCTATCCGACCGACCACCGCTACCACTGCCTGAAGATCAACAACAATTGGATCTCCCATTCCGCGAAATGCGGGTCATTTCCAAAGCCGCGTCTTTACCATCTGTGTTCTGGCACGGGGTGATCACGGCGAGCAGGCGTTGCTTGCCCGCGAGATGGCCCAGGTCTTGGGACTCCGAAGACGCATTCAAGAACTCTTTCGAGCCGACCGTAGGAGATTTTTGCGATCCAAGGATCAGATATAGTCCGACGAACTTGAATTTCATACTCCAGAGCAGGGTCAATAGGTAAGTCGCATAGATAAAGGGAACTGACTGTATTTTCCTTCGCGAGGGTCGCACTTGACCATCTTATTACCGGGCTCAAAAGCAGGAAAATGTCATCTCCGAAACAGAGTTTTGCTCGTGGTTTTCCTTTTCGGCAGAAATAATGGGAGCAAGAGTCGCAAGAGGGAAGTGAATGCGCGGGAATCTGTTCGCGTATGAGAGGGAGCTAAACGGGAATCATTGGGCACTTACGGGACCAAGTTGGTCTGGAATTCGTTTCAAATCAACATTGAGAGAGCCATCGAAACGTAAAGAGGCCCGTAATCGACGAAACAACTGGGGCGATCAGTCTGTTCAGGTTAGAAAAGCTGGGGGAGGAGACGCCCAGGTTTTTTTTTTGCAGATATCGTAGATCGCCTGGTGGTCCACCTATGCGAAATGGATCAGTACGTAAGTATCAAGAAAGTAAAACGGCTTTCGCGAACCATGAACGAACAGTCAGAGTGTTCGAGAGTTGTGTGGGTGGTGAGGACCTAGTTGTAGGGCTCGACAACAGAGCTCGACAGCTGGGGGGCGGGGGTAGACGCAGAACTGGAGCTTGGACTTTTTGCCGTAGTCCGTGGAGAGCTTCTCGAGAAGGAGAGCACCCAAACCGGAACCAGTTCCTCCACCGAAGGAATGGAAGACAAAGAAGCCCTGCACTCATGTAAAAGACACCTTCTCCCACGTCAAAGATCCTCTCAAAGATGCCCTCAACGACGACGATTCACGCAATTTGTTACCAAAAAAGGAAATTTACTGAGCGGCTATTTTATGAAATTACGTCCATCCAGCTAATCCGACAGCACGATAACGTCGTCATCGGAGAGAACGGGGTCGTCCTCGACCTCTGAACCGCTGCGACTGATTGTCTTGGCCCGTTTGCGACCTGGGAGCTCCATGTAAGTCCGCGCGGCATCAATGACTTCCTTCCAGTGGTCATCTGTGGTACTGAACCGGAATTTGCCACCACTACGGCGGCCCAGGCCCAACTCTTGCCCTATAGGTTCTGATTTCAATTCATTCCACAACAATAAAACTCCTAGATCCTCTCCAAGCTTAGATTACATGTGCCAATGAGTGCTGCCCCTGCCCTCCACTTTGAATTTCTCCTTGCACCTCTCGGCATACATCAAGTACACCCCAGCTTCTGTAGAGCAAGAGCAACGAAGAGTTGCGCAAGCCAGTGAGCAGCAAGGTGCATGAAGTTCTGGGCTCAGACTTGGCGGCCGTTATGTTTGATCACGCCTTTCAAGTCAACTTTCTTCCATCGCAACAAGATCTTGGAGAACTTCCTCAATGTCAATTCTTTCTTTAAGTTCGCGCAGATGAGCAAATGTGGTCCCTTTTCAAGCTCGACGTCAACCGCTTTCTCATCAAAGCTAACTTCCCAAGGTAATTTAACCCGGCAACCTGGGTTTGACCCGTTGTTGACATTGACACCTGTTGATTGCCGCATGTGGCGGGCTTCATCGCATGGCTATCGACTATCTTTGCATACCTGGTGCGTCTTAATTGGCTGCATGGCCTCACCGTTCTCACCATTCCTGTAGCCACATCCGTTGATGTAGAACGTGTCTTCAGCCGAGGCCGTCTACTCCTCTCACATGTTCGGAACCGCCTTTCGGCGCAGTCGATGCGTGCACTGATGTGCCTTGGAACCTAGAGTCTGCTGGGATTCGTCAAAGATGCGGATGTTGAGGCTGAGACCATTTTGGAGGACCTTCAGAGGGGAGAGAACGGTGAAGATCCGGAGGAGCCTGAGTTTGAGGATGGTTATTAGAATGAGTAGATGTTGCAAGGAGCTGTATCATGGTCTACAATTGTAATACATCTCGGGCTTTATCCCCAACCTTATTGCCGCGAATCCCGCGGGTGACCCGCTGACCCAACGCTGACCCCCGGGTTAGACCCCGACCCTGACCCGACTTCAGGGTCTGGGTGAGAGCGGGGTTGGGGTCCGGGTCAACGATTTCTGACCCGGGGTTGACCCGTACCAATTCCTAAGCGTTAGTGAGTGCAAACATGTTGTCCATTTCACATTTGAATTCATCGCTAACTGTAACCGTCACTCTCTTTATAAGATTAAGCCTGTCTGAAGCCGTATCTCCATATGGTTAAATTGCGCAGCATGACCAAAGCACGGCAGATTAGCGCCACCCAACGGCATGCACAAATCAATCACTCACTGCGTTCCGTGGCGTTGTCAGCCGCGTTTGAAAGCGTGGGCCGACAACGGCCGATTCAGAGCCGTCAACTTGTGTCGGCACGGGTCTCTCTTGCCGATGGGGCTGCAGAACGCAGTGATTATATTCAGCTCTGCTCGCATGCCAAGCCGCAAACTGCTTGATGGCTCGGTCAAGTGGTCTGGGATGTGCTCATTAGCCATTCTGGCAATGTGGGGGAGGGATACAGGGTATCTCCGCAGGCGGCTTTGTGCAGCCGCATGCGGCTTTTCGCAAGCTCTCTATTTACTGCTCTCCTCGGCTTCGCATGTATTCACTAGAGTTGCAGTCAGACGCGTCGTTTACTCCAGCTTCACCACATTTCTGAGTCGGAACATTTCAAACAACCTTCTCAGAGTACTCTACAAAAAGTCACAAACAAACAAGGTGAGCAAGTGGGAGCCGGCGCGAAGCGCTGGCGACCGCTTGTAGTATTTAAAGTTATAGCATGCCGAGTATTTCGTCAGGTACTGGTGCGCTTCCCTCAATCTATGCTTTGTTAATTACACCTCGACATAGATAGACCTACGCGAATCACGCGAGTGCAAATAAATTCAACGTCAGCGCCTAAGAAAGTACGCACACTTACATCATCAATTCATCTTCACTCGCCAAATTTTAGGATGCACACTGACTATCAAGTCAGTATCAGGTGTGGCATGCATTGTAGCTGATGGGTTGGCCATGGCTCGTACTCAGGTTGCCGCTGTAGCGGCCGGTATCAGTGTAACAATAAACATTTTGTCATCCTGACATCAATGAAATAGATTTGTATTGTCCAGTCGAGACGCTCCGGACGGTAATTATGGACAGAGGTTAAAGAGACAAAGCTTTCAGCTTTCTGGGTCCCTTTCGTGCCAATGGTTTAATTCACATTTTGAACCACATGCCCCAGAATGCCATTTTGAGTTTCATGCTTTGTATTGACATTTTGAACCCTATCAAATGGTTTAATTCGCATTTTGAACCACATGCCCCAGAATGACATTTTGAGTCACATGCTTTGTAATGGCATTTCGAACCCTTTGTCTCATTGAATGATTTAATTCAGCCGAGAGCAGGAGGCAGACTCCCTTCGTCTTTGTCTCCAGATGGAGCCATACAACAATCAGATAGCGGTACGTTCAAGCTGACAGGCAGCAATGATTGGCTCCGACGCTGTCGGGGGTCGCTTTACCTAAACGTCCGAAGCGCAGCAATATTTCTTTCAGAAGATTCGGTCATTTGCAACAGCTGCTGCTGAAGACGGCAAATACAGCATCGATTATACCGCTTTTGCGCAAGACCTGATCCGGGGCAATCAGACTTGAGTTCCGGAGAGACTCAAATCTTGTGCATAGACTTGAGTTCCCGCAGAACTCAAGTTCTGTGACATCTTCAGTTTTGCGCATCTTAAAATGAATAAAAATTGCACCTCTCTGTACACTTGTGTTTGGCGGGACTCTTCGGAGCTCACTCGTAGCTGAAGCTGACATTGATTAGCACCGCTGCCTTCTGTACACAGACCTCAAAACTCACCTAGGTTTGACCTTGCCAGCACCAACTGTAGCTGCGAGTTTCTTCTGACGCTCCAGTTTAGCCTCCTATGAATTCAAATCAGACGAAGCAATAATATCAGCGAATGAAAATTAACCTCGGATGTTTGACGTGTTCTGCCAGTCCGCCGCGCCACGCCCTCCTCCGGCACCTCCTCCGGTACCAGCTGAGTATCCGCCTTACGCTTTCTCCCTCCATGAGGATGGAGTAGCGAGGGACACGCTGAAAGATGGAACGTTCAATTTATACAACTGGTATAGGGAAGAGTTACAGCAAATAGAGACTCAGGAACCCTTCTCGTCCTCCGAAAGCTATTACCTAGCTGAGTACTCGGGGTCAGAACTGGACATGAAGTCGTTAGAATCTCACCTGAGCTCCTTGTCTGAGACAGATCCTTCCATGCCCTCATTGCGAGAAGTCACAGACTTTTCTGTTGGCTCGTCGAAGTCATCGGATCATGGTCCCATGGACAACGACTTACCTGGGCTGGAGACTTGCAGTGACTCCTCTGATGACACCAATAGCGGTGGGCACGGAGTAGTTGCCGAATCTGACTGGCACATTCGAAGAACGCCTCGAGAGGCTGCTGAAGAGTGTAGTCAGAGGAAGACGAGAACTGATCAGCAACAACGCAAGCACCAGCTTGGGGATGTACTAGGGAGCACAGTTGCGGTGTTGCTGGATTTCTTCCAGCCTTATTCCGGTGACGAATCCATCCCCTGGTTAGACAAACACAGATGCACTGTTTGTTTCCGTGTCCTATGTGTTGGTAGCGAAAACTACACAATTGAGGACGCTTACTGCGACGAGGTGACAGTTTTGCCTCTGGAATACCTTTGTGTGCCTAAATTCCATTTAGTAGAATGGTACACTGGACAGCGAGCCATGGATTTGAACCTTGAATATAATCAGGTTCTTCCCATACATCACTTCCCTATCGAGGAAATATTAGTGGACGCTGTTCAAGAGATGTGAGTTATCACTTACCAGTGTTCAGAGAAGTTGAAATATGCCTGGTCCTCTTGGAGCCAGAGTTTCTGGAAGATCAGGGACCCGATGACTTCTTGGTGTCGGTACCTTGTGGGCCTTGGCTGTTTGAGGAACAGATTAGCAAGATAGTGTTGCTGAACCCCAGACTGAACCTAGTCAACTGGGTAATTAGGCGCCAGTTCAAGTGTTGTCAGCGTGTGAACGAATGCAAGAACGGCTGGAAAGATACTCACAATGTCAATTACTTTGAGACTCTATTTGATGAACCTGACCTCGAAACGGAGGGCCAGTTCATCTTGTTCTGCGTGGGGTTCAGATTCCCACTGATGGTGTAAAAGGTATATCACGCACCACATCTATGCCTCAACTTGCGAACCGCATAGTTGCTTGCCCTTTGGTCATTGTCGTTCGGGTTAATGGGGAACCAGTCCCGGCATTGATTGACTCGGGATCCCTGGGCAATCTTGTATCCACATCCTTGGCAGATCAGCTCAAGTTGAAACATAAGGAGTTGGACGATCCCATCACCTTGCAGTTGGCAGGTCTTCGCATTGGATCTCCACTTTGGTACGAAGTTGGTGCAAGGACATTTCAAATAAAGAGTTCTCACACAGTCACTTTGTGGGGCCACATTGATATTGGTACTAACTAGTTGGAGTGACCAGCAAGAAATCCAAGATTGACATTGGTATGCACAAGTGGGTGGCCAACTGCTCAGGTATACTGTGCAGAGGGACGTAGTTATAGTTAAGACAGTTGTCTCTGGGATGGTGCATTCATAAGGAACACTTAGCTGGTGAGGGATGCTGTAATGTGGCAGGGTGAAGGTGTGTATAAATAGAGCGCCATGGGAAGGTCAATGGTATGCCGAGTTGCTGACAACAGCTGTGACACCCCAATTTACCTCCTGGAACTCAGATCCAATCTTTTGCACACAGCGAGGTCTGGAGTCAACAGTAAGAACTCTGTTATATTGCATGAGATGAAACTACTTGCCTGGAGTCAACAGTAAGAACTGAAGATCCAGGTCAATGCTACTCTACTTATATACCTTCAGAAGGAATGTGCACTTTTTGGTTCATTTGTTAATATCAAATCAAATTTAGATATTTCTTTCTTGCCAAACAAATGGTATAACCTAGGAACCAAGCCTAGCGCAGTCTAGTGGTGATGGCAGCACCAACGAGGACCTCGTGCGAGCCCGGTGGGCAGATTTCAGCCAAATCTGTCAAGCCCTTTGCAAGAATTCTACGGTTTTATCAGTGGGGGCCATTTTTGTGTACAACCACGTTTCAACGGTTCTATCACGCATCGGATTTGACGCTACCATCAATATTTACTCATGTGATTGCTTACTCCAAAAGGAACGGTAATATTACACCAGTCTTCTATGTATTGCCTCCATCTTACTGTTGAGTGCACAAACTTCAATCTATAGCTAAAGAATTTTGACTAAAGCTTGGTACTGGATTTTTTTCCTTCAAATCGACAGTCACGCATCACGCACCCCCGTGTCGATCCCGAAATTTGGTCGTGGTCACGTGTCACGCGGACCTTTGTCGAACCTCCAAGCCGTCACAGAAACCCCCCCCTCCTAGTGACGAGAAAGTCAAATTTTATATGGAGCTGTCGAAATTTCGGGGGGTGTCACGCAAAATTTCGGCCACTGTCGAAATGTCGAATAGGTAAATTCGGTCACGCGTCACGCGCCCTGTCGATTTGAATGAAAAAGTCCAGTATAAGCGCTCATGCCTCTCCGATTCCTTGAAGTTGCGCAATCTTCAAGGAATCAGAGAGCCATGAGCACTTAGACCAAGACGGTACAGGTGCAGTATTGTAATATAGTTAACAAAATCATCGGAGGGGAAAAAGGAAAAAAGGAAAAAAGGAAAACAAAGCTACCATCGATGTGGGAAACAACAGAATAAAGGCTGCAACAATAAAGATGAAAAACAATTAGCACAAGATCAAAAGCCAGCGAGTACAAATCAACCAACGACAGTGAACATACCAAAAGATAAACCAAGGACAACGGGGAAGACAACAACAAAAAACCAGATTAGAAGAACAGAAAAACAAAGAAAAGAGATTGAAACCTTCCGTGAAAAAAGTGAAACCTAAACAACGCAGACACAGAAAAACAAACCAAAAGAGCTAGTGACTTCCGAATCGGAATTGGGATAGGTTTGTGCAATGCAACAACATTCAAGTCCCCCCAGGTAAATAACATCACAGAAGGCCACTGCAATGAAACATAGGCAGCGCTATATTGCCGGGGCAAAACACAGCCACCGCAATGTGTGCGGGGCCACCTCAACTTTTGTACTGGCAAACCCCGGTTTCACGAGTTGCAAAATAGCAATTTGGGTTAGGATCAGCATGATTTGGTTCATAACTGCGCATCCGGGGCCATAAATGCCTCCGATATCCGTGTTCTAATCAATACCTGTTGATACCTGGGCCAAGAAACGAAGTATACTTATGCAAAATTAGTTTGGGGATTTTTGCTCCAAAGGATGTATTAGGATATAGAAACACTGGTCCAAGTCAATTTGACCTCAGGGAAGGTCCCTGTAATGAAATATTCAAGGCGTGGCATTGCCGCGTCAAAACACAGCCACCGCCACGTCAATGCGCGTCAGTGCTGCGTCAGTGCGCGGCAGTGCCGCGCCAGTCGCTTCATTTTCACCCAGCCCGCTACTAGTCTGGCGAAAAAAAAACCCGATTTCTTATTCCTCTTGGGAAAATGCTTAATTCAACTGAAAGAATCTTTTGGCAAGACAGAATTCTTTTAGCGATGAAAAAACAAACTCTTCTTTTACCCCACACCGACATATGGCAGCGTACCTTTACAAACAGAAAACCACCTTGAAATTATTGAAGTCTCACGCAACTCTAAAACAAGAATCAGCGTGATGCTTCCCCGCAATCACGTTACCACACAAAGAGTTGAGTCCCGAGATCGTGATACCAGTTTACCGAGACTGGCTTGTTCAATGATGAAACGTAGCACCGTTACGGCCCCGTCCAAATATTCATTAGTAGCATCAACACGGAGAACTAAATCCATCGAGGCTCTCGTCTGGATATTCCGGATAATAACCATGCCCACAAACTCACACTATTTCGAGACTATAATTCCGCACCGATCTTTGCCCGACTATAACAGTGCGAAAATAACCGAGTCCCGCGTGCATCAAATTCACACACGATAATGACATGTTTTGCGAACAAATGACCAGCGGAGTTTGAAAAGGCTTCGGACAGACAGAAGGGATAATTTTATAAAGAGGGTGATAATGGCGCGTTGATGGCCTTCAGTCACGTGACTGTGTTTCTTTTTATCCCACCAACCTCATGAATAGGGTGGCCGGCAAGCGGCGGGGCACAAACAGAAAGAAGAAGAAAATGATTAATTTGTGAGTTTTTGTCAAGTTTTGTTTTCAGAATTCAAGTTGTGATTTTTACGGTGTCTAAACAGTTTTGTCATACAGTTCCTAGTCGAAAGAATCTCCAGTCAAGTCTAAATACCATCTCAAATCAGTTTTCGCTCGTTCTAGTGTGGCTGCAGCAAGCTCAAGGTGTTTTAACCGTGACTCCTCGTTTCTTACTTCCTGCGGTGCATGATTCTGGATGTTTTTTGCATTTATGTTACCGAGAATGGCGAGGCCGCGAAGTTCATCCTTGCTGCACTTGATCCTAGTGGATGGTGGCCGCATTCAGTGATCGGCTTTGTGAGTTATGGGTGTGAAGTTGAATCCCGGAATCAAAGAAGCTGGTGACGACGAGCAGAAGAAAGTTTTTTCCCTGTCGCCTTCGAAAATGTGCATTTGCGCAGGCGTGTGGAAAATTGTGAGAATCGCGTTTGGATTGCGCAGGAGTCACTTCAGCCAGCTAAATTCAATGTGTACGCTTGTTGAATGATCCAATGATGCCCCTTTCACGTGATTTTTGAGGCGACATTTTCCGGTACTTACTCTAAGCACAAATCAGAACAAGTTCTGTTTGTGAATGTTAACGACCGATTTTTAAGCGCGGGGGGTCCGATCAGGAAGGGGAAACCGGGGACAAACCCAGCCAGCTACAGAATTATTGCGCTCGAAAGTTGTCTCCTTAAGGTGTTGACGCTGCTCATCAACAAGGGCATTACAGACTGGGCTAATCCTTACGGCCACATACCTGATTACCAGAATGGATTCCGGGAGGGATACTGAACCAACAATAATCCCTTCATCCTACGCTGTGTGAAAGCATGGGCGTGAGCACGAGGGCTCACTATTTATGTTGTGGCAGTGGATGCAACGAATGCATTCCCTTCTACAGATTACCCAACGTTGTGGTTAAAACTCCTACGCATGGGGAGGGGACGAGCATTATTTGACTGGCTGCGAATGCCCTACCAAAAGATGGAATATTATGTTCGCCACGGGGGACCGCAGCTCAGCTGAATTTAAGGCATTTATTGGCCTGCTTACCGGTGACCCTGCATCCCGTCCTCTGGGCATGCGGGACGATGTCGACGACATTATTCTGTCCGATGTTCGAATTGCAATCCTGGCCCTAGCGGATGATATTCTTCTGATCTCCCTTTCGGCAAAAGGACTGCAGCGCAGACTGAATGCCCTCAATGCATGGTGCTCACGGAACTTCATTGCGGTCAACAAGATCAAAACAGTTGTAATGATTTCTAGTCCCGCACCTGCAAACCCTCGAATTCAAGCTGGGAGAAACCACTCTGGCCATTAAAGTTCAGGAGAAATATGTCGGGATGAACTTCAGGACCGACACGAGGAACATGTTCCAAGATCACTATAAAGCGAAAGCAAGCACAGCGCGGTCCTGCGCGCATAGGATCATGGGAATCGAAGACTCAACGGACCAGTTGACACCGAAAGAGATAAGGACCCTGTATTTGTGCCGTGTTCAGCAGAGCACTTGACTACGGATCAATGCTGTCAATTCCCACTTGCCGCCGCGTCCCACTGCATGGAGATCGCGCCCCACGTTCCTAAAACATTGGTGGCGGGAGAGAGCGTGTCGAAGGGATGCCTACAGTAATTTGAATCATTGAGCAGTCTGAGAACACTTGAGTAATTACTTCTTACCTTCCATCGAACGTTGCCTCTGAACCAGGCAAAGCCTTCAATTAATGCGTCGCAGATCTCCTTCAATGAGAGCCTTTTCCTGGGGCTACCATCGATCGCCATTTTGGCGAGGATGTGCAAGGGAACGCCTGGTTTATTTCCTCCGGAGGATCTTGTATCGCCCTGCGGACAAAAGTACTGTAAGCAAGGGGCGGAATGAGAAGGTTTTCGCACCGAAGACTTAGGCCAGCACCGGCCACTAGTTGTATTCTTTTCTTCCGAAGCTCTTCTCTAAGCTCGGCCTCAAATTCCTCCATTGAGCGTGGGTCTCCTTCGCCACCCAGTCTTCATCGTCATCGACGATGGCTTTACGTGCTAGTTACACTGAAATCATGCCGGATACTTTGAGGCCAAATCTCAACGCCAGCAGCTGGCCTATGCCCTGGCTTCTGACCACCGGATTGTGCTCGAATTACGGGGGTTACGAGAAAGCCTGGTCGAGTTACACCAGAGATGATCGGAGTAAGTTTTCCTTTATTTCACTCCTCGCAAAGCTCATATATTTCAAGGACATGTATTACGTTGTCTACAAGGTCAAGGTCAACATCGGCGCAGCGGAAATCAAAGCCTTGGCCTGGGCCCAGTTGGGACCGAAGTGGGTGCAATACAGCCACGGCTACGATCTACACGTCGACGACTGCACCATCCACAACAAGGACTGGGTGGAAATTATCCCCACTCGTAGTCCTGATGTCAATGCGATCGCGGATCGTTTCTATAAGCCCAACCCCAAGGCGCCAAATGAGCGTATTTTCAAGACCGGAGAATTCCTCGTGTATTTTTGCATCCCGTGGTCGATCTACTCGGCTTTCCTTGACTATGATACCCAAAGGCAATCACAAGAAATTGACAACGCCAACCGCCGTACAGAGTATGTGGATCCAGCGGATGATGCGGAATTTGTGATTGTTCTCTCCTTCCTTATCTATCTTGTTTAATATTTCGCAGATTCCGGCGGTCTCTCGTACATCCATTCCAACTCCTAAAGCCCGATCTTTTCCCGTCCATCGAGCTCCCGTCAAACACATTCACTGAGCGGTGATATTCCCCAAGCCCACTTCAGCAGTGGCGGTTGTTTGAACCCGGCGTCCTTTTCAGGTATGTGCTGTTACCGCTCACATGGCTGTTCATTCACTCGGTGCCATAGCCCGGCCATTGCCCGACCAGGATGACGGGAAGGAGAACAACGTGCTGAATAATTTTTCACAAGTACGTGAGAGCGACAGAGGAGACGAAGCCTTTATTCTGTCATGTCACTTACCGAGTCTACTTAGTCTACCGGGACTCAGAAATCTTCAATCAAGCTGGATGATACATCTCATGTGGCCTTCAAGACCTCGGTTCCCCCGCTGTCAAAAGACGCACTGGCCAAGGCGCTCTCTCAGCAGACTATCCCTTCCCGTCAAGAAATGGGGAGTCTGAGTATGTTTCTTCGCATCACAGCTTCCTTTCTTGAATTGATTCCGGGGATACTAGTGATCTTCACCACAATTTCGGTTCAAGCCAGTATCGCACAGCAACGGAATTGGTTTGATTTACTCTCCAGTTCTGGGAAATTTGAGTCGTTCCTTGAATCCCCCCCCAGGGATGCTGTTCCCCATTTGAATCTCACTCCCAAGGCGCAAAAACGGGGGTGGTTTCAAAAGGCGTCGTTTGGAAGGTCTTCGGTCCCCTTGTTCGAAACAGGAAGCACCGAGATATGTGCTAAGCAAACATTCTACGAGCAGAAAGATAATAAAACGGGTGCCATCCATGTATGTCCATTCCCTAACTCGTTGGAATCAATTCTCATCACTTGTGCCAGTACCTTGCGTATCCTGCACCGAGGCAGAGAAGACTTGGCGATGGAGGTGAAATGCAACATATGGGCTGCTTGCCTATTAGATGATGTATACGCCGGAATAGACACGTAAGTTTCCAACCGTACCGTGTGGCCAGTCGAACTTATGGTCTAACTTCAGATTTATGGCGGAGGAAAAGACTCCACCTCCGACCCAAATTCCCCGGATGCGCTTTGTAAGAGTTGCGTTCGCCACGGAGGGCAAGCAAGCACAAGTGACAAACGGGGAGAAAACAAGACCATGTTCGCTATTCCTGGTGGAGGAGTCCATTGAGGAGACTCAATAATCAATCCCCGGTACCAAACGGGTTCCTTTTCGATTACGAAGATGCAAACCGTGCTTTTTTCCTTGCTTTTACTCAACACTGGCAGTATAAGCGCACACATGGGCTAGCTTTCGTTTCCGATTATCAAGGTGAGATGTATTCCAATTTGATGTGCTTGCAGGCCACTGAAGTCGTATTCCAGGAGGTAATACTCTCTTGACCGACCCTCGGTCATCTCGGACCCGTATATCTCTTTATTTCAGTATTTCTCACATGTTTGCTCATACCGAAGTTCAAGGTCACTGGGCGATATTTTTGCATCTGGAAACATGCCATCCCGGCTGTAAGGAGTTTCCTACCACCCATAAATGCAACAAATTCTGCGAATACTTTCGGATTGCCGAAGACTTCGATGTGGAGGTGGATATGTCCATCAGTACGACCAACAGGCCAGTGACCCATACGAATGGCAAGCGCAAGGCCGGACCCAGTGACGACGAACCTTGCAGCCGCCGAAGAAAACCAAACTAGCACACGGGTCTAGTGTCTCCTCTGTCCCATTCTCAGCTTTCCTGATATTTCATGGCCTGCCAACTCTTATGAACACCTTACGACCTGACGACTCTTTCTTATGATACCTCACGACCTGACGACTCTTACAACTTTTGATACGACTCATAGACTTACATTACTTTTGTCTTGTTTTCTTAAATACATCATCATGACGAGCTTCCGTATCCCACGAGAGTCTTCCCAGACAAAGTATCGGTATTGCTGAGTAAATTACGGACAGAGAAAAAAAAAAGCATCGTACAGATACATTCAGCAGAAGGCATTTTTTTGAGGTCGTCAGCGGCAATGTCCAACCTAACCCCAGTGCCGCCATCCGCTCCCCCGCGTTCGACTCCCCTCGGGCAAATCATCTCTGCCAGCCCAGCTCATGGCACCGCTCTACGACCACGAGTTGGAGACACCTGGGAAAGGTCAAGGATGGCATGAGTATGGATGAGTCACTGATTAGCGAGGGCGCAACAAATACAAAATTGGGGGAACATAACAGGCATAGCGGGGAACATGCTATGTCGCGGGGTGTTGTATTGGTATGACGACGAGTAGTCGAGGCCCCAGTCAAAGTTGAGGAGGGAGCTGGTAGACGATTCGGTGGAACAGCGATGTTGCGGATAGTGTCGTATTGAGCCATCGTACAGGCGTAAAGATGCACCAGGCATGGGGGAGTAGCGATGAGCGAGGTTGGCCGCGAATGACCCCGTGTGGGTGAGTTTCCCTTTTATGTCGGGCCTTGTACACCCCGACAGCCTGCTTGTTCTGCAACCGGAAAATTAACACTTAGCAATATATCTGGGCGGGGGGGATCCGGTCGCACTACTGTAGGTGCTTCGAGTTATCGTATTGGTGACGCAGTGGGTCATGCGACACCATTGAGTTTTCAGGACCCCGAGATTTCCGCAATCTGTGTGTCTAGAGCGATGTGCACTGCGGCACGCCTCCTACAACAAATTGATCAAAAAACTCCCAATTTAATCGGCTTTTTATTACCCACTTTGTTGCGCGTCGAGGTCCCGCATACAAGCCCGAGTAAGATGGCTTGATCAAGAAGGAAGTGTGATGCATGTATTCACGAAGCATGACATGGGTTCTACAGGCATTGCTTAAACCGGAGTCGGTGAAGGTGTAGGCCAGACCACACTTACCGCAGTAATGGTCAGTATGGAAGTCCATCTCGAAAGGGTGGTGGACATAAGCAAGCAGACGAAACCTACGAAAATACCAGCACCACCGCTCGGCGGTCGGGTACTCACGGCGGAGACACTTGATCTCGTCGTCCGAGGTATGTAGCACCTCCAGATGGTCATCTTGACCTTCTTGTGCTTGTGCTTGGTCTTCTTGGTGTCTGAGGCCTGAGGGAGGATATGTTGTCAGCATGGAGAAAACAGCTGCATCAGAAAAACGGATGTTGGTTGTCGTCGGTCATACACGATTCATTGGTGTCCGCTTCGTCGATGCGACCACTTGGCACGACAGTGAAGCCGATATGATAATGTGGACAGATGCGAGTCTCCGCACAGGGCTGTCCTTTGTCTATTCAAATTATGGCTTTGCTTACCAGTTGAAGGAGTGTCCGACCACGGTTAAAATCGACATTTCTTCCTGGAGCTCGTCGCAATCCTTTGCGCTGTCCACCACGCCGCAACGTTACCAAATCCTCCGCGGCGATTACTCATATGGTCGGACAGCTTTGATTCTGTATCTGTACTCGCGTCCCTCGCCGCTCGCGAATCTATCCACAACGGAGTGGTCCTGGCCATCGCCCAGATCATTCTGACGTCGGGCATCGACTTGCGTGTCCACCAGATCGCTGGAAAGAAGAACATCCGAGCTGATCTTCTTTCCGCTTCCTGCTCGAAGATTTTCAGCGGGAGTTTCCTTCGGTCTGCGTCCGCCTTTCACTCCCCCACGGGAGCTGCTGGCGGCGCGCTGGAGGGAGTGCTTTTGAGCGCGCTGGGTGGGCCGCCTGCTCCGCGGAAGGCCCGCCCACAGATGGATCTCGCTGATTTAGATCAGCGGACACTCCATCTGCAAGTTACGTCCATCGAGCTGTCCACTGCCAAAGGTTACGCCATTGGTGCGAGAGATTATATCTCGTTTTGCATGAAGTACTCACTTCCTCTCGACCCTACGCCCCAAACCCTGTCCCGGTATATCACTTACACATCACAATTCATCGCATCCGGTCCCAAATACATTTCGGGAGCGCGCCACTTCCTCAAGGATCTTTATCCTGAGTGGGACGAAGTCCGTGGGGATCCCTTGTTCAAGCGACCATCCGCGGCTCGAAGAAAGCTCGAGCCGACCCCGTCCGTCGAAAGCTTCCATTGCGCCCTTCACACCTCGACGCGTTCCTTCAGTTCGCCGTCTGCAGCGGGTCATACGACGACTTCTTATTTGCAGTACTACTGTCCTGCTGTTTTTACGGATGCCATCGTTCAGGGGAGCTCGTCATCAAGAACGACAAATCCTTGTTTGACTGGCGAAAGATCATCAAGCGCGCGTCGTTGGTCTTCGTCGGCAAGCGAGCTCAATACCACCTCCCATACCACAAGGGTGATCCGTTCTATCGTGGTACGGACATCCTCTTCGCAGAGCAAGAAATTGCGGACCCCGTTTCCCTACTCCACCAATACGTCGCCAAACGAGACTCTCGCCACGGCGCACGCGCTGCTCTTTTCTTACGAGAAGACGGTTCTTTCCCCACGCGGTCGTGGTTCGACAAGAAATTTTTTCGCGCTCTTGTCGCGAGACTATGGCGGCCACTCTCCTCGCGCCGGGGCTGCGACGTTTTACGCCAGTCTCGGTCTGAGTGAGAGCGTGATTCAGGCCATCGGCCGTTGGTCTTCCGCAGCATGGAAGATTTATATCCCCGACAATCCCACCATTCGGGCGGAACAGCAGCTTGCCGCGCTGAGGCTTCGCCTCCTCTAAGCTCTGAAAATGATTAAAGATGCCCACTTTAGGTAAGGCAATATTCATGTCCCATGATAAGTAAAGCCCTGTATGGGACTTTGGCTACACCCATATCCATAGCCCTCGTGGTCGCCAAGCACCAGTTCAGATTCATTACATATCCAGAAACTAGGTCAATCGGACAAGTATTCATTGTGCTACAGCTGTCCTACTGGAGACCATGATATTTTGGAAGATTTTACACTATGTGATTACATAAAAAAAACCGGTATTCGATGCCCTGCAGATTTTCAGCGCAATTCCAACGCACCTACTCCTAAGGTAATCCGATCAAAATTGAGCCCGTGGCGCGTGTTCTAGTCAAAACGGTGGAAAACGGAAAAATTCGGTCCGCGCCCTAAGTTCCGCAAAGAGCTGTAAGGTTGTACTCAAGTTCAGAATTTTATCCTCAGCCTATCCTTCAAAGTGAGGGTGGAATTGATGAAGTTGCAAGTAAATTCAAGTCACTGGTGCCAGTTTTGGCGCTTAAATTATCGCCTCGGAAACTATAACGGTGAGCAAAAAATGGAATTTGGCATTGTGTACACTTTTATAGGCATGCACGCGCTTGAAGTTGATCATGGGGCCAAAAGCCCCGAGAAAGTGCCGTTTATTGAGTGCTTCCAAAGGTCTGGACCCAGCGCTTCCAAAGCATCGGGTGTGATCTCCCAAAGCGGAGTTTAAAAGGCTTCAGACAGACAGGGATAATTTTATAAAGAGAGAGATAAAGAGAGAGATATATCAGTCCCCAATCAATGTTCACTTTCAGTCCTGAATTCATCTATTTCCCCCATTTGCCGGAGGAGCGGCCCCGTGACTTGGATTTGCCACAGACGTTCACGTGACTGCTCTTTATTTTGATCATCATCCATAAGACTCTGTCGTTGTTCTGAGTTCAGACCTTCACCATGGATGTTTCAACGTCTCAGTGCGCAAGTGAGGAGGCCGATAATCCACCGTCGTACACCGGAAACCTTGTGCTTCGCTCCTCAGTGCTCACCGGCCCTGTCAGTTTGGAGCAGTGTAACGTGGCTGGTGAGTGCCGAGCTCTTCAGATTCTCTGCCGAGACACTAATGAGGTAGATGGCCGAACCATCGCGTTAGGAGGAATCGACCTGCGTGAAATACGGGTTGACTACACATCTGGTGTTGTCGAACGGCGTGTAGTCCGAGACGGGCGCGCCGCCCACATAGCGGGTAGAAGTATGGTCAGGGGTATGCCGAGGTTAGTTATCACTCGAAACTTCTGAACACGGTTCCATCGCTGTTCACGCTAATAAATTGCCGTTCGCACAAACAGGCACCCCAATTTGTTTCGACCCTACGGCTTGAGCAAAAGAAGCCCCAGACTGCAAAATAGGAGAAGGGGTCAGTGATTTAATTCCCTCTCTACCGTTATTCAAGAGTTCTGGCGTAGATCCGAGTCGAGACATCGGCGAACTGGGAAAGAACTTCGAAACGTTGACGATGAGTGCGGACCCGCCCACCGAGGGAAGTGTGGAAAACTCCGAGTCCCGCGAACTATTTCTTGCAGAGAGCGCGTATGTTCACACGTCAGGCGAGATAGGCTGCTCACATTTCACAACTGGTGAAAAACTGTAATTAACAGTGTGAATTACTTTTCGGTCGTAAAAAACGCAAAACCCAACGGCGTTGACCTAGTTTTTCAACGCTCCAGTTCATTGGCGAGGATATATGCTCTCAAACCCCATCAGCCGTAGATGTGTTCATCTCGGCAGCACTACCCGGCATTATCTTTGCAAGCATGCTGAACGGAGTTCAACAGACTGTAAACTCGGGATAAAGTAGCAAGCTAGAGCTTGAGGCGAGTCACGATGTTTCTCTGGATCTTGAATGGAAACACGTGATATGTTACTCAAAGCCCTTGCGCTCGCAGTTTCATAGCTGGTTCGTCAATCTTGAGCCAGTAAGTGGCTTGCAGGTATGCCAGATACAGAGTTGAAACCCAGATCCGAAAAAGACCCAGATCCGAAAAATGTCGAGTTATAGGCCCAGATTTGATGCAATCGACCTGAGTCTTTTTTGTATTCATCCTACCCAGGGTATCAACAATCCTATGTTCGCAAAAATCCCCACTCCATTCGTCGGGTAGCACGAGAAATTGAAAACATACCAAAACCGGAAATCTGTGGCTGTGCCACAGGTCGCGAGGCGGATAATTTGTTGTTACAAGGGTCTAGTTCATCTCTCAGACTGATTATTGTGCACGGGGGGAGGTCAAGTGCCGCAATCTACCTCCTCAGAGGTGCACTTGATGGTAGGGATGCAGCTGGCACGTATATGGCACCCTGATTTTTCGGATCCAGGTCCTCCACCAAAACAGGTGCAAAAGGCGATGACCTCATGCTCGGCAAACCACGGACCCAAAAATTCTGAAAATATTTGGGCATACACTACGAGGTAATAGTATTACATAAATCCAGTTTCAAGTATAGTTGTTCATGTTACAATTGAGAGATGGGGGGATGTTCTTTTTTTTTCGGATCCGGGTTTCAACTCTGTACTCAATTCCTGACCTCGAGCTTATAATTGTATTTCTACGTAGTTTTATTTAATATTATATGGCCAATTATGCTTTTTTCACTTTTTTACATGTCACCGCTACCCAATGAACAGTAACTGAAATTCCGATGTGTAGTCCATTCGTTTCCCGAGAGCTGGCCCATTGGATTCCAACGATCCGCGTATCCAATAATGGCTATAGGGTGGCCATTAGATTCCGACGGCCATCAACCCCGTCAAATTCCGATGACTCCCGGGATAGCTGTGTACGAGGAACGAGAGAGACAGTCTGTCAAGAGACTAGACCTCTGCTTGGATAGGATGTCCCCATCTTCCGATTCAATCATGACCGCTCTCCAGACCCTGTTGCATGACCTCGCAAACCACGACCAGGTCCTTGTCGACGCAATATCGGAAGCCCACGCCGCGGGCATCGAGCTCACTATGAAATACGTAGCTAAATGTGATCCTTACAATATCTCTGAATGCCAAAAGCTGCCAAATACATCTGATGGAGCTTGAGAAACTGTAATTGAATTATCTGGACTTCTGGCTTTATCAGAACCCAAACAGAAGTCGCAACATGCTGGATTGCGACTTTTATCCCCCAGAACCCAAACAGAAGTCGCAACTTGCCGGATTGCGACCTTGATCCCCCAGAACCCAAATTGCCCCTGGAAAATTAGAAGTCACCCGGCCTTGGCTTCTCTCAGAGAATTTTGACAAGAGAGAAAACCACCCTCTGCTAATCCCAATTCATGGCGCATTATGTTATGAACAGTATGAAAGCGGCTGATCAGACCTCAGTCAGGGACTGCCATGTGGCTTTGTGATTGAACAATATACCAGAGGGCCAAACCGACGAAAACAAAGGGGGTAAAGAAAAACAAAGCTCAAAAGTGGGGGGTTGTTTGATATCGAGACCGATGGGTATTGCTTTTTCTGTGAGGGAGTCAGTCAGCTGAATGTCGCTGGCTTGAAAGAGAGAGTGTGTGTGTGCTTAGCGGTTCAGCGATCTCACTGTGTACCTGCTGGATTGTATCATTGTCTTCAGGAGTCAGGGGGGGGTTAGAGAATGCACAACGGTAATCTTTGGTAGCGGAGTACAGTCGGGTGGCAGAGGCCAAATGGGCGTGCACAGAATGGTCGGCAGAGGCCAAATGGGCTTGCACAGGATGAGTGGCAGAGGCCAAATGGGCTTGCAGAGAATGGAGCGGCAGAGGCCAAATGGGCTTGCACAGAAGGGGGTGGCAGAGGCCAAATGGGCTTGCGCAGAATGGCACAGAAATCACAGCGCAAGATACTGAATTGTCCTCCAAAACCGAGCCTTTATATACGTTTTCGGACAGCCATTTTCCGGCCCCGCTGCGGGTTTCGGACATATTGGTCCCGTTGTTTGGAAGGGATCATATTCGGGGCTTGGGGCAATACATAGTGTTCAAAGAAATTCATAATAGGAAAAAATGGCCTCTCCAAGTCAAGGGTTGCATGCACTAATGGAAGCCCGATGCAAGCTCAACGGTGGAGGATAAGCTCAAAACGTTCTGATGGACCAAAATGGGAAAGCATTCTCCAGAACCCAGTGTTGAACAAACAAACACACTGTCTCAAGTTCCCGATGTTCAGCTTGCTGCACCGAATGGTGGAATTTTTTGTTCTGCATTCAAATAAATTACGGTCGATGTGCCAACTTCAACTATTCATCATTGGTTCAAGTTCAACTACATCATTATTTCAGGCTCTTAGTATTCCACCATTCGAGTCACCTACTCCTTAATAAAAGCAGCTACCACCAAGAAATTATTGTCCTATGGCAGTGGTGTTCAGGAATCAGTGCCCGCGAGATGCGGTTGAACACAATTACAATTACAATCAAAGGCCATAACGGCCATTTATTCCAAGGACTTGAATGAAATGATCTAAGAGCTGCTTTGTATATCTGATTTATTATTGGACAAGGCCGGGGACATGTATGCAGCAATTGGACGGGACTCTGTGAGTCTAGATCAAGGACTATTTTTTGAATATCTCATTAGTGACGCAAACTATCTTCTTGCCAGCCATGACTGCGACGGGGCTTGTAAATAGCAGCAAGATTTCCGAACTGAAACATTTTGGATTGGTGACGAATTTAATTCGGCTGGAACGTGTAACAAGCAGGAGAGGCTAAGTATTGCTCTGTTCATGTTCTTTCCATGGGTAAAAATGACCGAAAATGCCCCAAATGGCCAACAAATGACCAACTTGAGAGCTCCCGTGCGACATCAAATGTGCATCTATTCTGTTGAACTAAAGTGTGAGTATGCTTTATTTTTCAAGTCCTTTCATGCTACCATGACCACTTTTTGAAAGCATGCACTTCCAGAAAGTTGATTTTTCAGATACCGGCAAATCATTTTATTGTGTTAGCCAGGTGGCGTAGTTGTCCATTTCCAGTATCCCGCATCGCCTCTCAATCTTACCTGCTACAACACGAAAGCAATCGGGTCTATGGGAATAATCCTGAAGTGCAGCTAGCACGAGTGGTTGGTCATGTAGGTAAGGATAGTTGCAAAAAACAGTACCATAATTGGCCAGCAGGCCGCTGACTTTAGCCCCGAATAGTTCTGGGTCGGCTACACGGCTATCCTGGGAGTCATCGGAATTTGATAGAATTTGATGCCCGCAGAATTCCAATGATTTTCGCTTGGATTTCTATGTGCCGATTTTTGAGGTCCATTAAATATGCAGATTGGCGGAATCCAACGGGTTCCTCGCTTATTTCAATGATTCGCTCTCTAAGCGGCCGGTTGCCTTGGAAAATCCATTGGCGCTGCCACGTCCGGGTCGAGCACAAACGAAAATCTTGTCAAGTCATTTCAAACTCCGACGTCACCTATACTCTTTTCTTTCTCCCCCGTCAATCCCTCTTCGCCTCCTCCCCGCTCGGCACTTTCCATCGCTTTTTCTGCTTGGGAGCAGCACATCATCGACACCGACGACAGCCGCAGGTGTCCCTGTTGCGGGGCGGACATGCAGGAGGAGTTTGACGCTGCCGTCGTCGTGCGACCTGCATCTGGCGGCACGACCGCGTCGGCATTTGCGGCCACAAGCAGCACCGGCGATGACACTCAAGGTGTCAAAGAGCGAGACATTAATATACCTGTGCTAGGTAATCTTGCACCTCTCGGTGTCGGGCCTGTTGTTTGCGTCCCGTAGATCACAGTCACTACAAAATTATCTTGCTTTACCTGACCTCGAGCCTATAATTGTAATTCCACGTAGTTTATTATATGGCCAATTATAATTTTTTGACCTATTTATGTGTCGCACCGCCTGTCCCGTTCGACACCCTACTGTGTAGCCGCTCCCTATCACCCAGTTGCACCACTCTGCCAGGACCACTCAGTCCCCGCCGTAGCCCTGCTCGCTTACCGAGGTGATCTGATGCCATCATGCTGGCCTTCGTTGTGGAGGCGCCTCGTCACGCCTAGTCATTGATGTGACTAGCCGGCTAGATGCGGCTGGACACCGCCTCCGGCTAGGCGCTGGCTAGGCCTCTTGAAATGGTGTCGTCTACCAGGGGGGCGGAACGCAGTGGTTTCCGTTTCATTTTCCCAGACTGGCGAACGGAAACGGAATGGTTGGAGTCTTGCCAAACAGCAACCAAATAGAGAACAAATAAACCAAACACTCGAGCAAGGGGCACAGGCATTCAAAAAAAAAGCTCCAAGGTCGATTTCTTTTTCGGACCCTTGTTGGCGGACTATTACAACTTGCCCCCCCGCACAAATCTATCTGGTACGGAGCCCGCCTCTTTTAATTCCATGCCCACATACAGTATATATGGCCTGCAGAAGAGTTCAGGAATCTTTAGAGTGAAACTTGTCATGAGTCATCGCGATGGGACGACTGTTTGTTGTGGAATATTTTGCTGAATTTTTTGGCTGTGCACATATTTTACCTCTTCCTGGTGCAGAAGTGGAATGAGCATTCATTTTCTGGTCGATTCGTAGTCCGGCTTGGTGAATGCATTCTCTGACACGCACACAGAAAATTTAAGCCCCGGTGAACTGCATTGTGGAATATTTTTTGAATTTTGAATTTTGTGGCTGTGCACGCATTTTATCTCTTCTTGGTGCAGAAGTGGAATGAGTGTTCATTTTCTGGTCAATTGGTAGTCTGGCAGGGTGAATGCACCCTCTGACACATGCACAGAAAAATTTAACCCCCCGGCGAACCAGATTGTGGAATATTTTTTTTGAATTTTGTGGCTATGCACATATTTTATCTCTCTCAGTGCAGAAGTGGAATGAGTGTCCATTTACTGGGCGATTCGTAGTCTGGCTGGGGTGAATTTATCTCCAACACACATACAGAAAATTTGACCCCCGGCGAACCACATTGTGGAATATTTTTTGAATTTTGTGGCTGTGCACATATTTTATCTCTTTCCGGTGCAGAAGTGCCGAGGTGACGAAGATGAAGGGGCACAGCGGCCGGGTCATGTCGGTGGCATTCTCGCCCGACGGCGCACACGTCGTGTCTGGCTCGGGTGACAAAACCGTGAGGATTCTGGATGCGAGTACAGGTGCCGAGGTGACGAAGATGGAGGGGCACAGCGGCCCGGTGCCCTCGCTGACAAGTCCTCGGTCGTGCAGGCGTTACTTGCAAGTTCGATGACTGGTAGTTCCGTAGGACTGAAGATGCAAACGAGACATAGGGACGAATATAGTACTTGAGTGGTTGTCGGTATTTTGGACACTGAATCACTCCGAAGAACTTATGGAGGGAAAATAAAAGATATCGGGTTGGAAGAATAATGTGACTCACCCCATGTCGTACCATTACCCGCGGCGGGTAATGGTACGACCACGGGTAATGGGTACGACATGAGCCGGGTTCGAAACTGCGTCGTACAGTCCATCGTCGAAGACCGCCCGCTTACGCCGGGTTGAAGCTCAAGGTCCGGAGGGAAAGCACTTCAAAACGGTACCCTGGTATCCCCAAATGTTTATTTTAGAATGTCACTTCTGGATTGTGTTACTGGATTTAAGGCCAGTCTGTGATGCCAGGGAAATCCGCTCAGGAGGAAATGCCATTACACCCAAAAATTCAACCAGTGTGGGATTCCGGCCTGCAAAATTATCCTATCCCATTTCTCTCAATCATGGCCACATACCCACTAAAACCTCCTCATTTAACCAATCATCTGGCAGTGAGTCTTCATTCATAAGTGTACCGCTCCAAGTGCATGGCACCAGCTGTTTTTTTAAAGCAACTGGACCAAACTTACTTAAATCCAGTAACACAATCGGATGAGCTTGGAATGCTTCTGCAGACTGAGTTTCATTTCCCAAACACTCCAAAATAAAAAATAAAAAATAATTTTAAAAATAATAATTAAAAAAACATCACGTGTCGATTGCACTTGACACGCCATTGATTGCTAATCGGTAATCGGTTTTATTACTGTCGGTGCCAGCATGTCGCATCCGCCCGCCCGCCACATGCTACCGACACCGACTTCAAGGACCAAAAATTGACCGTCGTGCCCCGCTCGGAAGCCCGGTCAGACAAGGTTGACAGCCTGGGAACGGGTACAACAAGGTAAGCTTCGGTTTCGCTTTTATTCGGCGAACCAAGGCTTACAACTCATCCAGGAAGGTCGAGCCCTTGACTGGCGGCGTCGGAGCCGTGAGGCTTCCAGGTTCCCAGCACAATTCCGTCTGTTTACCTAGTCATACTGCAAAAGCCTCCTATACTCACCTGGATTACTCATGTAGCAGCTCAAACTCGATGGGGAAGTGCTGAGTTTGTGTACGAGGTTCTTTGGGGAGCTTGAGGCACTTTTAGTGGGTTAAATGCCGTGGTCCTGTTGGTTTCCGACACTCATATCCTCATGCCAAAAGAAAAACACAGAACCATCCGTCGTCGCCCAATGCTGTCCGGCCAATGTTCGTCAAATACTCAACGAGGCCGAAAGAATGTGCGATAGCATTGTGGGTCGTTTTCAACTATGCCGGAGACATTGTGAATGTTTGCATAATCTATGTAGCTCAACAAGTCTCCCAATTTACGCCTGCATCCTGCCACGACTACAGTTCAGGATAGCAAACGCCGACGGGAGATATGCGACGTAGGGACAGGACCCAGGCCCCCCACCAACCCAGCCAGTCCACTGCAGGTTAGTTTTGGTCCTCAATCAGCAGAGGATACAGGATCTGAAGGACACACGGCAGAGTCAACGCAAGCGATCTTGGGGAATTGCGGGAAGCGAGGGCACTACGTGAAGACATGCAAAAACCCGAGTGCCGAGTTACGACTCCATGCTCCACATCAGCTTGATAGTGAGCTTCTTCCCAGGTTATGGAACAATACAAACCGTTCTCGGGGCGTATCAGCGGTCGCCATGAGCGTCTACAAGTCTCTAAAGCAGCCACTTGATGGGTTAGCTGCTCTCGACCTCTCTGGCAATCACGCACTTCAGTTAGAGGCGCCGAACGATGTTGCCGTGTCTCAAGTCATTGTTCGTCATGCGCCGGATCCTGTCAAGCGAGATTATCAGAACGGGGAATCTAACCGGCCGCTGCTATTACCGGCCACAAAACTGGAGGAGACCATCGCCCCTCCAGAGGAGTTGTGTATCACTAACGGTTTGTGACACAGTTTGTTTTCTGTTGTGCCCCCCTATCTCATTTTTCTTCCCATTCTCAGATGGGTGCTCGAGGGTTTTTCTCGGATATACGAGGTGTCGTGCAGGTGGGAAGGATGCACATCGGTTTGAACTCGTTCGAGACCCTGGTTCTGCACGTGTCCAAAATTCACATTCAGGAGCAAATCGACACAGTGGTAAGTATGCTGCCGACCGGCCTGCCCTCGACTCATCCTCTGTTTCCTGTGATCCAGCAATGTCAATGGGAGGCCTGTGGAGCAGAGCTCTTTGATCAGAAGAGACTCACGGCGCACGCACAAACACACATTCTGGAGACAATACCTTGTGCCTATCAAGGTTTGCCTGTTCCCGCTCGTATGCGGTTTCCAACATCAGTTGACCTGAATTTAGATTGTAACGAGACCTTCCGGAATCCAAAGGAGCTCATGGAACACAATGTCAGGCACAAGAAGCAGGGAACTGCGCTGAAGATTGTCTTGGCGTCCGACTGCTTCACAGCAACTGCTCCCCTTACCCGAGCTGGTTCAGGACATACCTGCATGGGCGGTACTAGCACCTATGTAGGGTCCCTCACATTTCAAAAGAACGCCGGGGAGACCCTGAGTACCTGGGTAACTCCTCCATCCCAACACATATTGCACTATCTGGATGCTGACGTGAATGATCCTTCAGGTACTGCGGCAATATTTGTTTGAGCAAGAACCTTAATCCTCCACTGCTCTTTATGCGAAGATGGTGGCGGTTTATTATTTATTATTTATTGTTGTACTAAATTTAGTGATCCTTGATTGGAGAGCAGAATGGGAAGCTTTATGCTTTGGTTTGCACTTGAGGAGTTGTTTCGAAGCGGTGAGTAGCAGAGGGTCGGGTGCCAAGAAAGCGCACGTCCTCGAGCCCAGAGGTGAACAGTGAGCAAAGCAGTGCCGTGAATATTTGCTGCGTGTATTCAATATGCACCGACGGTAAACGATGAATTCATGTGTGACGAAGCCATGCATCTTCTGAGAAGTTACAAATGCAGGCGAATCCCAACTGTGACGAATTGAGCAAAGAAAATTTTCATTTGATGACTCACCGCAATCTCCGAGCTCGCTTTCTGGATGAAGTACGAATTCTATGCCTTGCTCGTCATGGGAGAGAGGGAGAGAGAGTTTGGGGACAAAACGAGAATCGATTTGGTCGCCACAGTTCTCTCGCTCGGTCCGTGAGGACCGCGCTCAAGCCGGCCTCGGCGAAGAACATACAGGGAAAAAAACTACAGAAGGGAAAGTGGCTGGGTTCAAAATGCCATTACGAAGCATGTGATTCAAAATGGCATTTCGGGGCATGTGGTTCAAAATGCGAATTACAGCTGTTCCTAAAAACTATGAGACTAGCTCATTTTTTTTTCGCGTGTTCCCGATTTGGCTCTGCCATATTCAGAAGGTCGGTGCGTTCGATCCCGACGGGTGACATATATTTTTCCCCGACATTTTTTTGGGTCCCGATGGTGCTCGAGCATGAAAGTGAGGTAAAAAAAATCTGGGGTAATATATATTCAACCCAAATTTCAATTCTGGAGTGGGCTATCACGACATCACTGCCGGATCCACCACCTGAAACTATGTACATCAATGGTTCTTATACTCAGACTCAGAACCTGCCGAAGCCGACAACGTGTTTGGGACGCCCCGGAACTGGTCAGCAGACGAGAAAGAAAGTGTTCCACATTTACCGGCACAGTATTCAAGTCACATCTGCATCTCTGTGGTCCCCCACTGATGTATTCAATGAAACTGGGCGGTATTCTCTTGATTTACAAGTCACCAAGGATGCGTGAGATGCATGCACAAGGCCTTGAGCGTCATCTCATTGTTTTTAGGCCCATTTGGCAGCAATTTTATAGTCAATCTGGTGGCGAAACCACTTATTCAAAAAATATGTCCCCCCTCGGGATCGAACTCCCGACCTTCTGAATATGGCAGAGCCAAATCGGAAAGACGCGGAAAAAAAATGAGCAAGTAGAGTGTATCACCGTTTCTTTAACGAAATGACGAGGTTTCGTTTGTACGGCTTTGGTTCATCCCCTTGAGCCTATCCCCTTCCACGCCTCTCTCTTCATCCTCTTCCATCGCCACGGTCTAACCCAAACTAGGGCCGATAAACACAGCCTTCGAGTGACTGCCATCCCCATACGATGTAGCCCTTCCCATGACGTCCGATGCTGCGAAGCTGCGCAACAAGTGTGAGCTGCGCCGAAGCTGTTGTATTAACTGTTCTTTAACGACTACCTGGGCGTGTCATTGTGCATGTCTGCGCTTTTTCCCCATTGATCCCAAGTCCTTTCGTCTCCCTCGTTGACGGACCGTGTCCATCTCCGTTCCTTTAGAAATTGCTGTGTACTTCTTTTAGTTCGAGTGAGTCTCATGATCAATTCTGGCGATGCCTTTTCCCAACCGGACTCCTACGCGCATTAATTAACCGTTCTTGATGGTAAATATCTCTTTGCGTCCTCATCCTCGATGTCAAACGATCTTCGCGCAGTTCAATTCTACCCTATGCATCCAAACAGCTGACCTATGCGCAGTTTTCTTTCGACAGGCTGTAATTGATCGCAGTTGCTGCTGCCCACGGCGCAGCCCAATTCGATTGTTATCAGGCCGAGAGACCAGTAGTGCCGGAACTTTCTCGAGACATAAAAGGCCCCATTTCTTCCTTCGGGCGGGCGATCTTTCCCCTATCTCCTACACCCTCAATTATTGCAGACTCCCCTTCAACTTTTGTCTGCCACTGGGAATCTTCACTATTCTGGGTCCGGTCAGAGCTGCTGTTCTTTGTTGGCTCTCCCTGGGAACGCTGTAGCAGCGATTTTTGTACTCAAACTGGTGTCTGGAGATGCTCAGCTTAAAAAGTTCCCTCCATGGATGACATTTTTTTGTTCGCAATTTTCTTGGGTCTGTCACCGCCCATCCCCTTGGACTACTGGAACCACAAAGTAATATTTAGCTGTCCAGTGAAAGTTCTCCCGCTGGCCTCCAGCTTCAGTTTAGATTGATTTTATCCCATGGTTGTAGCTTTGCTCGACAAATCCCTTTCCGCGATCGGTTCAAACTAATCTCACTACCGCTCGCCAGTGTCTCAACACTACTGTCCTAAGTACGTCGACAAGTTCCTCCGCGGTTGGTTCCACAAATAAGCTGTTTATTCTCTTATGCTCGAACTGACTTTTACTGGATTTAATGACCATGGATCCAAGGCCAAGAATCAATGCTACTGTCCTGAAGTACGTCGACCAAGTTCCTCCGCAGGTTGGTTCCGCAAATAAGCTGTTTATTCTCTTATGCTCGAACTGACTTTTACTGGATTTAATGACCATGGATGTTGCATTGTGGCGGTATGGGCCTCAGATTTTTGTCGGCATTCCAATTTGTACGGCTTTAAGCTCGGTTCGGTTGTCCCTTCCAATACTCTAATATATCGTGGCTCTTTTTTCCTACACTTTATTCCGGAGCGAAGTGGAGCATATCTTGTTAGATTTCGCAAAATGCCCATTCTCTTGGCGTTTTTCGCTTAATCGAAACCGAATCTCACAAAATCTCACTGAACGATTTACTCCAGGAATCCGTGAATAATGACATCACACATATCAAACACGCCAACGTGACTTGTGAAGCTCAACTGACTCTCTCCCAAACCACCACAGTACTCAAAGTACTCAAGCATGCCGCTATCCCATGTTACCAAAACATTTCTGGCTCTTCTGCTACCCATGTCTATGGATGCCGACACCCAGTTTTTCACCATATTCCAGCCGCAATCCACAAATCATGCCGCTCGTGCAGGCCTTTTAGCGGCACAGCTCGAGTCAGAGCAAGAGCGTGTACCACCCGAGAGATCGCGACCTGAAATTGGAGGGGAGCGGATCACCTGGCGATGGTTAACACGTAAACTGGACCGCCGCGAGTGCTTATGGCGATTCAGGTAATTATATGCCTGTGATTTGCACATAACTTTGCTCATGAAACCAGGTTCTACCCTGAGGAACTTCTGGATCTAGCCTCTGCAATGGAGATCCCCGACCCCTTCTGGACGGCGAGCGGATCTCGATTTTCTGCTCTAGAAGCTTTGTGCCTGCTTCTTGCACGTTCAGATCGGCGGGCGATATGTATGAGCTATCCATGAAATACGGCCGTTCACAGTCCGCCATTTCAGAACTGGTCAACGAGCTATCCGCCTACCTCGACACGACATGGGGCCACCTCATGTTGTTTGACACTGATGGCCTTCTGACTCCCGAACGTTTCAAAACGTATGCGGATGCCATCTACGCGGGCCGGAGCACCGCTTCGATGGGTCTGGGGATTCATCGACTGTACGATTCGTTCCATCTGTCACCCAACGTGGCTGCAACGGCAGCTCTATAACGGCCATAAAAAGGAGCATGCAATGAAATTCCAGGCGGTCAAGACACCGGACGGAATGATCGCACATTTGTGGGGTCCCGAAGTTGGCGAAGAAGAAACGATAATCACCTTCTTTCTGTGTCCCGGAATTCTCAACTTCTGCTACATGCACGCCACACGGCCAGAAACAGACGAAAATACACCACCATCCGAGCGATATTATCAGCTCTTCGGCGACCCAGCGTACGGAGTCAGTCCAGTCCTTATCAGTCCATTCTCTGGGCCTGGTGATCGGACGGAGGCTGAACAGGAATTCAACGAACTCATGTCTGCTGTTCGCATCGAGGTCGAGCATGGAATTTGGGGGGAGTTACTTCCTTGTGGCCGTTCATGAATGCGTGGTGGAAGCACCAGATTTGGGGATCTCCAATCGGACACTATTATTGTGTTGCGGTGTTGCTCACCAACGCACATAATTGTTATCGCCCGAACCAAACGGCAGAATACTTCCAAGTCATGCCACCAGTTCTGGAAGAGTACTTTCATCACTAGTTTTTGTACCCTCATCCGAATTCATTCAATACTATGTTATACATTCAGATTTGTACTTGTAGAAAATTGAATAGCTAAGATTTATCGAGGAGACCCTGCAAAAGATTTGCCATGAGAGCGCGATTCTCCTTCGCGTCGTCAACGAAAGCCTTCATCGTATCCTCAATCTTCTTCTCATGCTGATGGCGCTGTTCACTCTCCTTCTCCAAAAATTTGAGGATGCTAGCGGATGTAGACGATGTCGCATCGGTACGACGATCCATGGCACGGCGGCGCTTCGACTTCCTCTTTCCACTGACATCATCAAAGGAAGAAGAAACCGACAACGAGCCCTTGGACCCATCATCGTCGCTCGCCGGGGACGGGGAGCGGGTCGGTGAACGTTTGCGGCGACGACCGCGCATAGCAGCATCACGGATCGTTTCACCGGCGATGCGGTCGTCTTCATTTTTCTAACGGACTGGTCAGCATTGTTAAATAAAGAGACAACTGGGACACACCTTTTTTATGGCTGCCTTTGCATCATCGGACTTCCCCTTCGCATCGTCGTATTGTTTCTCCATCTGCTCGAGGAGCGCCGCCATCGGAATGCTGATGTCGGGCTTGTCGAGATATTGCGCAACGGATTTGGCATCTTCGCTGTCAGGGTTCTACAATGGAATTAAAGTTGGGAAAGAAAAGTTATGAGTTACAAGCAGCTCACCTTCTTGAATGCGACAAGGCTTTTGCCTCTGTTGGATGGTGGTGGGCAGGACGTCGTGCTCAAACTTGTTTTCCATCAGATAGGTCTTGAGTTCTTTCCAGGCGTCGCCAACTTTCGGAGCAAGGAAGGGCTGTAAAGCAACGACGGCGCGTGCGATCTGGAGCAGAGCCTCGCCACCGATAACACCACGAGTAGCCTTGGCATCATCGGGCCTCTCACCCGGCTGTCTGCCTCGTTTACCCGGTACCTTCGCAGTAGAGCTCTGACTGAGCATGTGGGCCCCGTCCGACGTATCCGGGCCTGAAGGGAAGGCATGGGGCCACGCGGAATATTGATTGTAGCGTCGGCAAGAGGACGAGGGGTGGGGGAATGATGTCCGGCTGCTGTGGTAAATTCATGTGCAGCGAAATGGAGGTGTAGTTTGGGAGGGAGGTGGGTACGAAAGGCGGCTGCCTGCGGCAGAGATAGGGTCTCCAGGTTGCCAGTTGGAACCATATTCCGCATCGTCCCCAAAACCCGTGGTCATTTGGGGACGGAAGAACCTTGATAAGGTCGACAGGATGTGGGAAGTCCATCCTCGTGTCGTCGGTGTATATGTCGGTAGGTAGGCTGAGATGAGGCATAGAAAACTTTGGTGGTACGCACACATATCCGACCATTTTATGCCTCTCGCTTAGAACTTATGACGTCCAGCTTGCGTCCAGCTCCGTCGGTTCATCGGGACTGTGGGGCCTGCGGGGCGCCATTGGTGAGATTACGTTCATCGCCGATAGGAGAGGAGAAACGCGCCATAGCGGCTTGGTGTCGCGTCAGTGTGGAACGGTGTGGACGCGTCGGCGAAGGGTCGTGACGACTGCACGGGACCAGTCATCAATATACGTTACGGATATGTCATTCGGGGTAAAGCATTCTCGCTTGCACCTCACAAAATCTCACGGCCATCTCGCTCAAAAAAAACCCCCATCAAATCCATATCTAATACACTTAGTATTGGAGGAGAAAAGCAAGGAGTGATTGATCGGAATCACTCGGCATGCGGCTTTCTTCGGCTTGACTCGAACGATGACGCGTCGAAGGCGCTCTCTTCCTCGGCGGTGGGGTGGTGGGAGGGCGGGGCACAGGGCGACGATGGGTTATGGGGATACGGATGAGGACAAGGAGGGAGGCAGCGGCAGCGGCGCGGGGTGAAGGACACTGGGGATGTGGAGTGGGATGGATTCGAGCCTCGGAGAGGAGAGCTGTACAGGCGTGGCGGTTGGAGGAGAAAGGCGGGACCTCGTCGTCCACTCGTGTACCCGAGACCACCAGTGCGGTGATGGCGCATTCCATCATCGGTCTACCATCGACTTCACCCTCCCGCCGCCGCCGCTCGTCGTCAGTCGATTCCCACTTTCCCTCCCACTGCTGCTTGTTTGTTTCGTCCTCCCTGCGTCCTGCACTCCGTGTCGGCTGGTGGATAAGATTCTCCAGCTCCAGTGCAGTCGCGCGTGCTATTATACACTTGCCCGACTTCACGGTCCCCCACCCGCTCGTCGTCAATCGGTACTCTTGCTCTCCGCACCCTCCCTGCTCGCCCCGCCCCGTCCTCGACATCTGTTCCAGGGACTGCACCGCAATGCATGCCGTAACGCTAATAGCTATCTTCGCGTGCAGCTCGCGGCGGACAGGCAAGGGTGCGTATCTGCCCACGATGCGATAGATTGAGCCGCGGGATCTACTCGGAGAAGCAGCACTCCACTTTGCGGATGGCGTGCGAGTCCGCGGCTCCGTCGAGGAAGAGGAGGGGAGACTTCGACCATGTGCGAAGGTTTCGCAGGGATGTGTGGGCGACATCGCCCGTGCTCTAACCCAGCAAGTATTGCATCGCACCTTGAATAACTGGATCGACTGGGAGGATTCTACTGTAAAACACTTGTACCCTCTTTGGCACGTTGGTCTCGACTCGGTTTAGACGTCTTTCAAGATTCTGGCCGCCCGCCCAGATGTTCGCCATTGCGAGGGTTCTGCTGCGAAGGACGAATTCTCTGCTGGGCCAGCCGCTAGATGCACTGTTTCGGGCCTTTCGCTGTAGGCTGGTTATCCCAGTCCCAGACACTGCCGCGGGCCGCGCTGATTATGGAATCCAAGAGTAATCCAAGAGTCGCTGCGGCGCGGAAATTCCTACTGTTTCCCGGCTCAGAAGGACCTGGTGTGATACCTGAGTATTGTGGAATGACTAGCTTAGTCTCTCATTTCGTCAGATTGCACAAATGGTCTTTGAGCACATTTTATGGTATCCTCGTCCCTTCCCGCAATTGAATCTTCGTATCTTTGCTTTTCACAACCTGGGCCACGCTTCCTGACCCTCCTTGCCGTCCCCGCAGCGCGCTCACACAAGCTTATCCACGACCGATGCTTGGTATGTCTTATATTCATTCTGCATCCCCCGATACTGACGATCATCAGAGACTCGTCTTCGCTGGTCCTACCTCCCGATTCACGGCGGCTGTAACAGAGCTCTCCACACCGCCCGGAACCCGCTTCCTAGCTTCGACACGTGGGCACCACTTCCCGCCCCAGCACGCGTACCATCCGCCCTCGGTCTCCAGTCTCGGTCGCGCGACAGCTCACACTCGAGGTCACCTCCGCCATTCATCTCTACGTCCCAGTCGAGCAGCGCAGATGCCCACCAGAGGGGCAGGAGGACGTGTGCGGAGAAATTGCTGCCCTTCTTCGCTTTTTCGATGTAGACCAAGCCATGACGCATTTCGATCCGGGCCGGCGCGATGGAGAGCAGAATGGGGCAGGAGGCGATCGGCGCTAAACAATAACAACTAATACACATGTGAGCATCAGTAAGACCAGTAAAAAGGAGGCGGCTCACCTCAGTCCTCGCACACGTCTGGGGGGAGACGACTCGACTGCGGAACTATCTAACCAGAAGTGCTGCATGTAACTCAGTATAGGAGAAATTGAAAGACTGGTAGCTATCGGTGTACCAAGAAATCGTATATTCGAGGTATCTGCTTGTCCTAATGCACCCGCATGACAGCGCGAATTCGCCGTCTGTACTCCAACATCGAGCTTGTATGAGTTTTCTTGCATGTATCTTCGCTGGTTCAAAGTTTCACATTGCTGACGAGGGCATTTTGAAGCCGGTGGATAACCTAACCTGTTGGTGACGGCCGCCGGCAATGACTATAAATTGCTTCAGAGAACTTCGTAACATTCACTTTGGTGTCTTTCATCGACTTAGAGCCCGGTCACCAAAAGCTTTAGCTGCTTTATCCTTGTCCGACACAACATAAATTCAACCGAAAGCCGGACATGTACATCCGGTTCAACTTAGTACACCGAGCACGTCTAGCCCCGGTGTAAGAACGCGTGAGCTATTCAACTCTCCTTCCTCTCGCAGTATAAAAACTGCAGCCCTGTTCGCAATTCTTCCAAACTAGATTTATTCTCTGCTTACCACTTCTGGTTCGAGATGGTCCCCTTCATAGTCTTTGCGCCTCTCTTCGCGATGGCACTTGCCGCCGTGGCTAATGCAAGTCCTCTTGCGTCCCCGGAGGCGAACACATTATCTGGAATTGCGGTACCCAAGAATCCCAACTGCTTCCCTTTTTCCCTAACCTGACCCTTTTCAGAAACGCAGCCACGGTTGATTCCCGGATTCAGTTGGTGCAACGTAGCGTCAGGGACGCCAGTCTTAGAGAATTGCGGTACCCAATAATCCCAACTGCCCTTTTTTCCCCAGCTTGACCCTTTTCAGGAACGCCAATCCCCCCAGACATATACTATCGTGGGCGGAGACACATGCGGAGCCATCGAGTCAAAGACTGGCGTCTCTGATGCTACGTTGCACCCACTGAATCCGGGAATCAACAGTGGCTGTACAAGTATGGCCCCTTCCCTTGTTCCTTGTCAATTTGCGCCGCGGCTGAATCTTTTTTTTCTCTAGATCTTTAGATCGGCCAGGTCCTCCATGCTTCCAGATATACAGTCGTGAGCGGAGACACCCGTACGGCCATTGAGTCCAAGACTTGCGTTTCTGACGCTGCGTTGCACGAACAGAATCCCGCAACAGCGGCTGCACGAGCATGGTTGCTTTCCCCTTTTCTGGAAGACTTGCGCTGAGTGTCTTCCCTAGATCTGAAATCGGCCGAACTCTCTGGGTGGATGAGGGATTAGTATTTATTGGAGGAAGTGCCGGAATTTGTTAAGTTCAACCTCCAGCTGTGAGCAATAGTACAGACAATTCTTGCAGCCTCATACTACGACCCTGCCGGTGGAACCGGCAGAACCTCGACTTCGTCGTCGCCCTCGGGGAGGATACCTGGGCCAGTGGCGCGCACTGCGGGGAAACCGTCACTGTTACATTACTCCACTTATACCTAACAAAGGGAAATGACCGTTTTACTCTACGCCTTAGACAATGGTGTCACCAAGTCGGTTATCGTCGCCGACAGGTGCCCAGGTTGCAACTCCTTGCATGGCCCTAATTCGATCGACTTGGCCGAGGGGGCTATCGCTGCGCTTGGTTCGAATTATGTGACCCACGGGATAATCACCGACCAGTGGACCCTCCCCTGAGTCGGGGAGCCATCCCGCCAACACAATTGGGGCCCTTGCACAAATTGTCTTTGGTTCTGCTAGATTCCTCTTCTTTGAGAGTCTATGCTCAGGTTTTTAGATTTGTATCCGTTGTGTTAGATATGGACACAAGGAAGGTTGTCTTGTGATTGCGTAAAAAATGAGCGAAATCATTTAAAGTATTCAAGAGAAAGAGACGCAATTACCTTTTGTAATGGCAGAGAATGAGAGTCGGATGTCGAGCGATCTTCCCCGTGTACGGTGATTAGCTTGAAGAACACATTCCGGAGAAGTGGCAGAATAGCGGCCGACTCTCAAAACAGTATTGACATTGGTAGAGAATCATTGAAGTGGAACGAATAGCTACCTGGCATACTCGCAGGAGGAAGGTCTATCTCGGGCAGGCTCCGGGAAAAGTTGAAGCAGGTGCGGGGCGCCTGCATTGCCAACCTGAATATCAAATCCGAGTCGCCTATAGTAGTGAATCGGAATTATCGCAGAACATTCGGATTTTGGATAGATTGAAGAGAAGTGGCGTGGTATGTGTTCGGAGGCGCCAGCAAAAATGGGCTTGGCCCGAAACACTTGCACAGACTGAACACAAACAACTCCGCGGTGTGATTCTATTCGTATGATGTCGGCGGCGAGGAAGTGAGGATGAATTTTGATTAGGCCTACAGAGATTTTGTGTAAGAGGAAGGTATTCACCTGGAGCCGTAGGTGCCACCGCTTCGCCACAAGTACGACAGAGGTGTTAAACTCGGCCCAGGGGTTCGGGAAATTATCGAATCAGATTAGAGTGAATCGGACTTGCGTCAGTGTGGATACAGCGGAGGGTGGCATCCGGTCGTTAGAACTTCGTTCGATGAGTCTGGCATTCGGCAGCCAGCTGCGCGATGATCGAGCTTTCTGTCGTAGTGTAGCGGAACTTTAGTCCCGACTGAGCCTGCATATCCGGAGGAAGCTTGGAGGCAGGAGCACATTGGAAATACTTGTAGTGGTCGACGACAGTCGGAGTTCCCAGAAGAGAAGCGATGACAGGTCGGGGCACGAAGCTCAGGCGAAGACATGGTCAATTCGAAAAAAAAAGTAGCGCCACGTACTCCAGTGGAGCAGGGCGGAGCAACGCAGGAGAACCATTGATGAATTTCTTGTGAGATTTGCAGAAAGAAATTTGCAGACGAGGCTTAGAGTACCAGTGCACCACCGGGCCTTCAAGACTTGTGCCTGGATTCCGACCAAGATTGAATATTCCGATGAGAAGTGATATGTCAGCGTGATTCTTCATCTTCAGGGGACTATTTTCAAAGATACAACTCAAGTTGACCAGAAACTGGTTCCATCAGGGAAAATTGAAATGCCCACTAACTTTAGGTAGTGGGTCCTCAGGTGCCATAGTGAACACAGCGCCCCGCCACATTTTCACTTTTAGGTCACCAGAGGTCACCCGTTCGATTCTCCCAAATGGATTTTCTTATTTTTTTGTTTCCTCTGCCTTTTTTGAGCGCTGACTGATTTCATCCAATCTTTTATTTAAATTTCCTTATTCCACATTTTGCTGACAGGGGTAATTTCTAACATTCTTTGGCTTTGGCTCGAGTTGGGAGGTGCATCCTTCTACTTTCTCATCGTTAAACTCCATGCATAATAAATTGAAGATTTCCATGTCAAGGCTAGGGTTGGACATGGGTACCGGGTCTACCGCGGGTTTGGTTCACGGGTACTCACGGGTACGGGTACGGGTTGGTATTTCCCAACCCACACTATTTCCGTGTACCCAACCTGCATACCGTGGGTTTCCATGGGTTTTTGACATTTTTCTGCCGCCTGCGCACAGCCTGGGCAAATTTTCCGCATGGGCCGATGGCTGATTGGCCGTCAAACACCACACCATGGCCGAAGCATGTGATCACGACTTTGCTCTCCTACATGCGCGTGATATTCCATGTGTTAATCGGTCTCCTGCCTCATAAATGAGCAAGGTGAGAGTATTATTCACCTTTTTGTCAGATTAACTGACTCAAAAGCCGCTCTGTCAGGGGAACCACCACCTTAGCCCCTGTTTTCCCCCTTCCCCACCTGTGCTCTCTTCCTCCAGCGCTCACCCTGGCACATAGCCTGTGATCAGGCCCGAGACTATTGCCGGGCACTTCGTCACCTATGATGTCATGGTGCATTACTAGTTCTCAATGGACCAGTGCATCATACCCCGTGATCTGCAGCTGTGGGAGGCCACCTCACACAGCCACCTCCCACAGTACCCATCACATCCATCATTTGTTGATCAGTCTGGACACGTGCTACTGGCTAGCTTAGTTTTTAAAGCTGCGCCTAGTGTGGGAATCCTCATCCTTTCTTCTCTTTGGATTCCCCCGCTAGGTGCGTAGTATTTCCGCTCCTGTATTCTGGTACCTATATTTATACTTTGGATTCCCCCGCTAGTTTCCATGTCCTGCGCTGAGCTTAAGGTTGCCCTTACAGCAGAAGAAAGGATCCAAGGGATCAACCGGTCAAGATTGGGAAGTTTGGTGCAGGTACAGATTCGGACCACTACTCCAGTGCTCCATCCTCCCCCACTTCAAATCTCGACCCCTCCTCCGTTCTGATGGACCAGCCACCCGCCCCTCACTCCACGCAACCCGAGATCCCAAGTGTTCACACTCCGGATCCGGCTTCCGGAGCCATGGACTGGCTCACTGCTGTCGAAGACTCCCTCGAGAGCATCCAAAACGCGCTCCACCAGCTATTGCTGAGTGCCCAAAATCCGCCGCCTGCCCCTGCCCCTGCCGCTCCTGCTCCGGCGCCGGGTCCAGATTTCTCGGCCCCCCACCCAGCTCCAAAAACGGTCCTTCGGCCGAACCCCCCAGCTGTTTTTGATGGCGACTGGACACAAGGACGGATGTTCCTTGACTCTGTCCTCACCTACTACCGGCTGGTTCCAGAAGCTTTCATAGCGGACGGGTTCGTCTCGCAGGAAAAACTCGTCCGGTTCGCCATGTCCTTCATGTCGAAGGACGTGGTGTGATAAGGACCGCGGGTGTCGGTATCGAAAGATATGTGATTCGAATTCGACTATGTTTGTCCTCTAGAGGGGAAGGTATAGTCGAATGATAGAGCGGAAGGTCGGTGTGCGAATTGGCCTTGTATGAGCGATGGGTGTGTGTGTGTGTGTGAATGGTGGATCGTGGAGACTGTTCGTCTCCTAGGTGTGGACGTGTGCGGCAGACCTGTTGTTAGTAAAAACGGTAAAGAAGGTGTGAATGCCTAAACCTGGTTCCCCGTACGAGAGTACTGGAACCCTAAATGCGTTGCCCTGCCTGCTTTCCTTCGTGCGCTCTTCCCCTTAGAACCAGCGCTGGAGATGCGATGTGTGTCGCACAGACGATGACACCGACGTTGTTCGGTCGACGGCGAGACGGTTGGTCTCGTTGGCTATGGACGGTGATTTGTATGTGATAGCTTCTCTCCGGGCCTGTTTTTCTACAGAGCGAGGCTCACGAGAACGGTGATCCTAATTGAGGAAGCCTGGGATGGTGACACCGGGTCCGGTGAGGAGGGGACCCTGCTGATGGAGGTGTGAGAGGTGAGACGCCGACGAACGAGCGAATGCAAGATGTGTGGCCTGCCTCTGGCAGTGGGCGAGGAGGAGGGTGCACGAGAGGTACGAGGTCGGGGAAGGCTGGGAGTACCCCTTAGATTGAGCTGAGAACAGTACAGAAAGTGGGAAAACACCCCAAAAGCTACTTCTGCAGGCCGGAAGGTACTGACTACTCCCTACTTCATGTGCTCCCTTTTATACCTCCTCGACGACTTCCCACGTTTCCAGAGGTGCCATGCAGGTCGGAGGTGTTTCCAGGGGCAGGGGACGTCATGAGGCATTTCGGGGTGCATATATGACAGGAGAACAGACGCCTCTGTTGAGGAGACCGATCGTCTCTGGGTGGGTGCGAGGCGCGGCGAGGCCAAACAACCTCGGAATACGTCTGGAGCTCCAGGCACGGATGGTAGTTGCGTCGGTGGGTGCTCGAGTGCTCAGGAAGGGGGAGAGACAGATGGTCTCCTCTTGGCTAGTCGATGCGTCGTGTGAAGTGGGGGAAGGGCTGTGTCGGGATATCCTCTGCCTCGTCCGATGGGTCGGCGTCAAGCACGCGGTAGGTCCGTCCAGTGTGGGAGAGCATCCGAGAACGGAAACGAGGGAAGGTCATACGCGCTGGGGACCGGTTGTATTGTTGGTGGACGCCGAGTAGCGACGAACGCAGTCTGCGGGAGCGCCGGTTTGTTGGATGCAGAAGGTCGCGTCGTAGGCGTCGAGAACCCGTGGGTCGTGGTATACGGGTCATATCCGTGTGACGACGGTGCAGGAGCGAGCCCGAATGGCGGGGGAGACGATGCAGATGTGGGGAGAATGTTGGTCTCGCTCGGAAGCTGGTTCCGGTAACGTGGAATCCCATTTAGGAAGATCTGTCGTGTACGTCTGAACTCGTCCCATTACTTGTGCAGATGGTTCGCAGGGGCCATGAGGCGACGAGCGATGTGTAGCACGCTCGGAGACCTCACAGCGGCTGCCCAGTGGGCGGAACGGCGCTCGTTGGCCATACCATTCCCATTCCCCACCTGGGCCCAATTCGAGGCCGAGTTCCGCCTCCGGTTCGTAGAGGAGAATGAGCAGGACCAGGCCCTCACCAAGCTTGAGTCCCACTTGTACTTCCAGGGATCCCGCGACATCTACCAGTACACGGACAACTTTGAGGAACTGGCTGTAACAGCTGGTTACACGGATGCTCTTGTCTGGGTCACCAAGTATCGCTCTGGCCTCGACCTGCAGATCAACATCACGATTACGACGTCCGGAACTGCCCCCGACCTCACTGACTACGACAGGTGGCGCATATGCACTTTCTGGCAGTACAAGGTGTTTGGCTGAGCCCGAACCGGAAACCCTCCGGCCTGACTCCTAGCCACTTTACCTTGGCTGCGTGCCGCGGGCGTGTTTCCAGCTCCCGCTCCTGCACGCGCTCCGGTCTTGTTCGTCCCGCTTCCGGCGCCCGTGATTCCAGCGGTTGTTCCAATGGACGTTGACCAGGCCCGGATGTGTGCATTCCCATGCACCTGCTTCCAGTGCGGAGCTGCTGGACACCTCACCCGTGAATGCCCTGTCACGTCCGACGTCCGGCATACGGACGTTCTGGACGAGGTCATTCGTCAACTTGGGGACGACCTCCTCAAGGAGCTGTTCGCTCACCTCGCCACCTCTGCCTTGCTTCCGACTGAGTCGACCGACGAAGATGCGGACCCGGCGGGCTTTCCATCCTCGGCCGAGTGAGCGGTGTGCCCTCAGTTGCGTCCCCTAATTGCTACACCCTCCTGTATTCAGATAATGACAATATATTTGATTCAGAGGTAGTAGCAAAAGGCGCCCCCCCCATCCCAGTCTCTGTCCAAGTGATGGAGGCTCTTCCAGGACGGAAACCCGCACTGCCCCCGAGCTGGGAACGAGGGCAGTAACGGAGGCCCCTGTCCCCGAGCCAGGAACAAGGACAGGCTCGCTTCGGCGTGTTCATCGCCCCAAGTGGGAACAGCGACTTCCCCGGCAGTAAGTCATCGACTCTGTCAAAGGCCGAAACTCCCTGCACATCCTGTTGGACCTGCAGTCTGTCGAGACCGCAGCCCGGATGTCAGTGAAGGCTCTGGTCAACTGTGGGGCGACCGGAGACTTCATTGACTCGGAGTACGTCATCTCTCGCAACCTTCCGGTCCGGCGTCTCTCGCAGCCCATCCCCGTCCTCAACATGGATGGCAGCCCAAACCAAGCGGGCGGCATCACCGGCGTAGTCGATATGGTGGTCGACCACAAGGGGCACGCAGAGCGCATCCAGCTCGCCGTCACCCCGGCTCAGAAAGCAGCATGTCATCCTCATTTACTCCTGGCTCCAGAACACAATCCGGAGATCAACTGGGAGACCAAGGAGGTTTGCATGACGTGCTGCCCGATCAGATGCCGTACCTGCCGGGACGAGCTGCGGGCCATCCGGAGGAACGAGAAGCTTGCTGCCTCAATCCTCTGGCAGCTGCGCGAAGGTCCAACCCCATCTATCTGTGCTGTCAACTCAGAGGAGTGGCATGGAGACGATGGGTCCGATCCGGCCGACAATGACGACTTGCCGGAGCTGTTTCCGGACTCGGACTCGGATGACGAAGAGGACAAGCTCAAAGAGGGTGATTGCATTCTCTATACTGTGTTCGCCCCGGTTGAGGAGATTTGTGCTGGCAGCATCGTCTCGTAGTGCCTCGTGAGGCTTACACCCGGAACTCTGCGCCCGCCGGAACCAACATCCCGCCCTGGGCTACTAACTTCTCGGATGTCTTCAACAAGGAGTCCTTCGACTCTTTGCCGGAGAAGTGAGCATGGGACCACGCCATCGAACTCGTCCCAGATGCGAAGCCGGCCAACTGCAAAGTCTACCCGATCTCCCCGCTTGAACAGAAGGAGCTCGATGCCTTCATCGCAGAGGGGTTGAGCACTGGCTGCATCCATCCATCCAAATCACTGATGGCGTCTCCGGTCTTCTTCATTAAGAAGGACGGAGCCCTCCAGTTCATCCAGGACTACCGGCGCTCAACGTGATGACCGTGAAAAACTGGTACCCACTCCCTTTGATTAACGATCTTATTAATCGTTTGAAGGGAGCCCGGTTCTTCATGAAACTCGACATCCGGTGGGGTTTCAACAACGACCAGATCCGGCAAGGTGACAAATGGAAGGCAGTGTTTCGTACGAACCAGGGGCTCTTTGAGCCACTGGTGATGTACTTCAGCCTTACCAACTCCCCGGCCACATTCCAGATGATGATGAACGACATCTTCCAGGACCTCATCCTGTCTGGAGATGTCATGGTCTACCTGGACTACATCCTCATCACGCACTCCGACCTCGCCCATCACCACGAAATCGTCTGAGAGGTGCTCCGGCGACTCTGAGAACACCATCTTTTCCTCTGTCTGGAGAAGTGCGAGTTTGAGAAGTCAACGATCGAGTACCTCGGTGTCATCATCTCGCACAATCACGTTGATATGGACCCCGTCAAGGGTCGCCGGTGTTGCCGCTTGGCCTGAGCCCAAGAACAAGAAGGATGTGCAGCAGTTCCTCAGCTTTACAAACTTCTACTGGAGGTTCATCCGGGCGTTCTCAGACATCGCCCAGCCGCTTTTTGACCTGACAGAGAAGGGCGTGGCCTGGACCTGGACCGCTGCCTCGGCTGCTGCGTTCAAAGCCCTCAAGGACATGGTGACCGCGGAGCCCGTCCTGGTCCTCCCGGATGAGTCTTGGCCATACCGGCTGGAGGCGGACTGTTCTGACTGGGCAACCGGAGCTGTCCTGTCACAGCAGGGCACCAATTTAAAGTGGCGCCCTGTCGCCTTCTACTCCAAGAGCTTGAACGACGTCCAATGAAACTATGTGATCCACGACAAGGAGATGCTTGCGATTGTCCGAGCCCTAGAGGAGTGGCGGCACTTCCTCGAAGGCGTGCAGCACCCAGTCGAGATCTGGACAGACCACAAGAACTTGGAGTACTTCCAGAAGTCACAGAAGCTGAACCGGAGGCAGGCCAGGTGGTCCCTGTACTTGTCCCGGTTCGACTTTGCCCTGTTCCACCAGCCAGGCCACCTCATGGGTTGTCTGGACGCGCTCTCGTGTCGCTCGGACCATGGAGCTGGTTCTGAGAACTCAGATGTTATGCTCCTTCGGCCGGAGCTCTTCCAGATCCGTGCGATGGAGGGGATCGTGGTTGATGGACCCGAGATCCCCCTCCTACGTGACGTCTGGAAGGCATTTGTGACCGAGCCGGAGCTCGAGGACCCCGTTGCGCTCGTCACCTGGGAGCTCCTCAAGAACCGGAAGGCCCCCTAACCCCGCTCGGCCGAATGGCAAATCTCGGATGGGCTCCTCCTGTTTCACGGCAAGATTGTCGTGCCATGGAATAAGGACCTCCATCGCCGGGTTATGGAGCAGCACCACGACACGCGGGTTGCCGGGCATGCTGGCTGTTTCAAGACGTTGGAGCTCATCTCCCGGAACTACTGGTGGCCCCAGTTGTCCCGACACGTCGGCAGTATGTTGGGACCTGTGATGCGTGCAACCAGACGAAGGTGCTCCGGTGACTTCCCCATGGCGAGCTTCACCCAACCGAGATTCCAGATGAGCGCTGGGACACTGTCTCGGTGGACTTCATTGTTGAGCTTCCGAGGTGCATGGGTTTGACGCGGTCATGGTCGTGGTTGACGTCCTCGGTAAGCGGGTGCACTTCAACGAGTGCCACACTGGCCTCGGGGCTGTTGGAGCCGCCCAGTTGTATTACTGGAATGTCTGGAGGCACCACGGAACCCCCTGGAAGTACATTTCTGACCGTGGGCCACAGTTCATCGCCGAGTTCACCCGCGAACTGTAGCGCCTCATTGGTATTGAACCTGCTACCTCCACCGCTTACCATCCGCAGACCGACAGTCAGACCGAACACGTCAACCAGGAGCTCAAACAGTTCGTCCGTATCTTCACGAGCTACAAATAGGATGACTGGGATGAGCTCCTGCCGGCAGCCAAGTTCACCTACAACAACCACATCCACTCCTCAACGCAGCAGGTGCCATTTATGACAGACACCGGCTGCCTCCCTCGGATGGGTTTTGAACCGAATGGTATGTGCTCCGCCAACGAGTCTGTCAACGAGTTCCATGACCGGATTGCCGCCGGTGTGTCTGAAGCCAAAGCCGCTCTCGTCAAGCCAAGGACAATGACAGACCTGGTATTGGGGCACCCGGGTGTTTATTCAAATCTGCTCGAGTTGCAATATACTATAATGTACTTCATTACATTACGACGTCATCTCATGAGGGCTATTGCTGGCCTGAGCAGTTAGCTAAGAGGGATATAATGTGTCTCAAACCATTAGAAAGGCGCCGGACAACAATCCTGGTAAAGGGTTGAAGTGGGAAGTCGTTAATGGAGCAATCACGGAAAGTGCCTTACCATCCTGGAAACAGATTGGGGCTACTGCACATCCCTGACCAAGGGCGTATTACGAAGGAACATCCTTCTGAACCAGAGGGATCACTGTTGAGCATCATCTGACGTCTCCAGGACTGCCAAGAGAAGGCTGGACTTGGTCGATCTACCAATTGACTAAGAAACCATACTCAGGTACTGGGAAGCGGTGGCTATCACAATTTTCAGACAAATCACTTAAGCGGTTCAAGGCAGAACCATTTGAGCGGATAGGTTACCAAGGAGGGTAACGGAGTGCTGACAAGGAGGTCGGCTAAAAGTTGACATATCAACAATATCCCATCACGATCGTTCTAAGCGATGTAGATCTTGACTCATTGTTAAGCTCAGCTCGTTGATGTTTCTTATAAATCTCTCTCAATTTTACTAATCGCTTGATATCTGACAGGAGTTCATCGGCTAGCTGCCATACCACTAGTCATATACCCTGAACCCTATTGCACGTTTGTATCTGTCTCGTTTATATTTAGAATCCTGTAACATATTTAAGTGGATGGTTATGGGAGGAACACCAGTGAATCTCACCCCACCTGTTGGATGCGAAGTTACTAGACTTCACGCTTAACCGGTAGAGTAGGTATTCATTCGGAGACACCCAGAAGCTATACCAAGTTTCGTTTGTTTTCCCTGTTTGAATAATATCTGTGTTGGATTTGGATCTTTATAAACGACGCGTGGACATATTGGATAAACAGAACGGACGCGTGGAATATAAGGAAACAGATCAGACTTGACAATTGGTTGTAATCTCGCAAGGATTAGCAATCGCGGATACTATTTGGAATCAGGATTCATAAGAATCACTTGTTTTACACATTGGAGTACCATCTCCAAACCTAGACCCACATCATACAAAACCGGTGAACATAAAATCTTGTCTGTCTATCCGCGATTGCGCCTAGAACGGATTCGAGCAAGTTTTATCTATACGACTTGTAGACCTGTAAAGTAATGTTGCCGTGGCTCAAAAAGTCGAGTCGCGACTTGGAAAGTCAACTTGATGGGGGGTTTGACTTGACTTGACTCGGCTCAATGAGTCAAAGTCGACTCAAGTTGACTTGAGTCGGCCCCAAAGGATATTTTATGAAACAAGGTATTTAGCGGTCCCACCTTCGTTTGCGACCAGTTTTGAACGAAGTCACAGTGACGTGACATAGCGTCCCGCGGGTGTCACGCCCTCGGGTCACAGCCATCAAAATTCAAAAAATTCATTTTTTGTGGTGCAAACCACCCAGGTCGCATTTTAGAAATCTGAGGTATGAAGTCGACTCTAAGTCACTTGAGTTGAATTGAAAGTCAATTCAAGTCGCAGTGGCGACTCGGCTCGACTCGACTCAAATCAACTGCAAAGTCGGCTTCCAAGTCGCCGAGTCGCCAAGTCGCGGCAACATTACTGTAAAGTCTTGCTTTTCAAAGAGAACTAGAGTTCAAATTGCCACAATCTATACTGGATTGGAACCCCGAACTTGCATGAGGACTATAGTGTTTGAGTTGTTGTAGTTGCATATTGAACTGTGTATTCATTTACAAGGTTTGGTTTGTGGTTATTTCACCGCCAGCCCCATAGTCAGTGTTTCAACGAGTTCAAGCTGTACTACGATTGCCGACACATGCCCGCGCCGGAGATCAAGGTAGGCGACTGAGTCTGGGTGGATGCGTCCGACATCAAAACGACATGTCTGTCACCCAAGTTCTCAGACAAGCGGCTCGGACCCTTCAAGGTCGTGAAGGTTGTAGGCAACAGTGCGTACAAGCTCGAGCTCCCACCACATCACTCTCAGCTCCACCCGGTCTTCCCAGTTGTGAAGCTCGAGCTTGCGAAGCCAGACCCATTCCCCGGCCGCCCCCGGAATGATGACCACCACCGCCCGTCCTCTGGACAGACGGAGACGAGAGGTGGGAGGTTGACGAGATCCTTGAAGCACGAGTCCGATACGGCAGCCTCTGGTACATGGTGCGCTGGAAGGGTTATGTTCCGGAACACAATAAGTAGGTAAAGCACTCTGATGTCTTTGCCAAGGACACCATCAACACCTACTATTGCCGCTACCCCAACGCTCCCTGCCAGATCGCCTCAGCTGCCTTCAACTCACTGTCTTTCCAGAGGTGCGACAGGACCATCTGCTTTATACGTCGGGATGCCGTATTCCAAGGGGGGGGGTGATGTCAGGGGAACCACCACCTTAGCCCCTGTTTTCCCCCCTCCCCACCTGTGCTCTCTTCCTCCTCAGGTCAACCCCCAGTGCTCACCCTGGCACATAGCCTGTGATCAGGCCCGAGACTATTGCCGGGCACTTCGTCACCTATGATGTCATGGTGGATTACTAGTTCTCAATGGACCAGTGCATCATACCCCTGTGGCTGTGAGAGGCCACCTCACACAGCCACCTCCCACGGTCTCCCATCACATCCATCATTTG